>JBBPBX010001930.1:30122-62414 GCA_038048925.1 Garcialebias charrua | reverse complement strand
TTTGTCAATTGCATGTTCTCTCCGTGCATGCGTGGGTTTCCTCCGGGTGCTCCGGTTTCCTCCCACAGTCCAAAAACATGCATGTTAGGCTGATTGGTGACTCTAAATTGACCTTGGGTGTGAGTGAGACAGGTCCCTCTTGTAAATGAGTCCCCGTGGCTCAACGAGGCTAGCCTGTATAAATAAAGGTTGAATGAATGAAAATTGAAATCACTTTAGTTTTATGATTTGGTTGATTATAATATTCTTTTACTTATGTATAAGGCTCATACTTCCTCACTACCATCTAACATTCAAACCTATTTTGTGAAAAGGATTAGTTGCTATAATTTAAAGGGAATAGAAATATTTGTTAAACCTAAGTTTAGAACCAGTTTAAAGGGTAGGTCTACTACAATAAGAGGAATTGATCTTTGGAATGGACTAGAGGACAATGTAAAAAATGTGAAGTCCATACTAATATTTAAGAAAATGATTAAAACTATTTTGTTGAAGAGTTACATTTAAGTTGATTCTAATTTAACAAATTATATTAGATATTTTGATGTGACTGTATATCTCTGATGAGACTGTATTATTTTGTATTACAAATAAGTATATTTATGTTTGAATTGATAGTTTGAATTGATTCTTTGATAAGGAGCAGATATGATAAGAAATGTTTTCTTCTTCTGCTTCCTTTCATTTTATGTTTTTGTTACATTTTTCTTTTTAAAAATTGTCATTGTTTTTAATATGAAATGAATAAATTATACAATACAATACAATACAATATTTATTTTTTTGTTTTGTATGCTTTGTATGTTTTTTATTGTTTTAATTAACTTGTCTTTTGTGTTATTGTACAGCACTTTGGTTAACCCTGTGATTTTAAATATGTGCTATAGAAATAAAGTTGATTGATTGATTGATTTTCTTTTACACAGATTTTAATACTTTTGTTGGATGTAACTGGGACCCTGTGTACCTACACAATTTTGTTCCACCACATGTGGTGGAATGACAAAGAATTTGAATCTTTGAATCCTTCAATGAACTTTCATGCTTTAAAAGAAAGTGACAGTAATTTTGAAACACAAGTGCCACCTTGTTCTTCTGGATTTTAAATGGTGAGAAAATTCAAGATTTCTTACCATGCATAATACTGAGAAACTTTAGTTATGATACATGGTGCTGTTTTGACAAATACTCTGAAAATACAGAAATTTGTTGACGGTCCCTAAGCGAACCATCGCTCCTCAGAGGGACAGAGCAGGTGCTGCGTCTGCTCAAAGGAGGAAGTCACAGCTGAATCCACGGAGAATGAACGTGAAATATACAACGTAAAACTAATGTTACCACGGCAGCACACACTGGATATCCTTATATTTAGGGCTGATTTCAAAATTCAATTAAATTCACTTTATTTATATAGCGCCAAGTCACAAACTCCTGCATGAACCTCAAATACGGGTGTCTGTTACATTGTTGCTGTTGTGTGAGGTAACACTATATTGCGAGGGAACGCAAAAAGTTTTGCGTGCACACGCAAAATGTTTTGCGTTCGCACGCAAAATGTTTTGCGTTCGCACGCAAAAGTTTGCGTGTGCACGCAAAAAGTTTTCCGTGCAAACGCAAAAGGTTTTATAATGAGGTGACAATTTAGCTCGACAAAACAAAAGTTTTGCGTGCGCACGCAAAACATTTGCGTGTGCACGGAAATGTTTGCATTGGCATGCAAAACTTTTGCGTGCGCACGCAAAGAAAAAAAAATTCCCCATGTCCCCTCGGGGGCTCCGTAGCATAGGACATACAGGTCTCAATAAATCGCTTAAAGTAACAGGAAAACATGCAACGGGACTATGTGACAAATGTAATCTCCCTGAAACCGTGCATGTTTTTATGGAATGTACTGGATATGAATTAGAAGGAAGACGTTACCAAAAAGAAATTAATAAAATGAATGTAAAATGTACAATTAAAGACATTTTTAGTAGTGATGTTAGTAAAGTCAAAGATCAAATTATTCTTTTCTTGAAAAAAACCAATAGAGAGAATTTAGATGAGATATTTAGGTTGTTATTTTAAAGAATTAGGTTTTATTTTTATTTTTTTAAATATATATATATATATATATAATATATTCTGTTTATCTCCTGTCCACACTCCAGCTCAGTAGGTGGCGGTAATGCACCTTACAGTTGGTCTGCCAACCGTCATAAAACAATACCAGGAGAAGAAGAAGAATAAATGACTACAGCAGATTCAGGAGGGCGGGGGAGATTCCTGCGGATGCATGTAAACACAGAGTTCGTCCGTGTCAACGTGGATCTTTTCCTCTAATTAACATACGAAAAAAACTATGTTTCCCCCCACCATGTCCGTGTAAACAGGGCCATAGCTAGCATCACTTAGCCCCTTGTGACTAGCAAGCAACCATCAGGGTGGTAACGATCCATCATTAGGCTGATGATCCTCCTTAATCATGTGAGCAGCTGGTTATGGTTGTCAGCAGCAAACTGGTTGATCCACTATGATAACATGCTATTTATAAGCCTGAGATGAACACAGCACCTCAGAGTGAAGAAGTCTTTCGGACGAAAGACGAAACATATCTATGTTTTTTTTTATTTTGTTTTGTTTTGTTTTTTGAATGTCCGAAGGACCAGGCTTAACTTTTTTAGATTTTCTACCTGGATTATTGAGCATGCATCAGGATATCTTCCTGCTTGTTTATAAAAACCACCAGATGTGACGCAGTGTGTTCCAGGAGTACCTTATTCAACGTCTGGTCTTTTATGATCAAAGCCACATGAAACAGCACAAAGCAGAGGAGCCAAGAACAAAATTGGACATAAAACAGGCATATGAAATCTGGTAAGTTTATGAAATATACAACCTGTGATGATTTCTGTTCTATGCGAGAATACCAAAAATAACAAAGTCATTGGATTTTCACCATGAGATAAAAGCGGTTACAAAGCACTGGGTCATATTGTGCAAGTTTAATGAAGAAACTCGTGTTTGCTGGGTCTTGGTGAAGCAAATCTTGGACTTCCCATTAAAATGTGTGCACATGCTTTTTGATAAACCACACAAATGTTGCTCAACACTAAATAAACTTAGTGGCAAACATTTCACAAAAAATGCCATTCAACTTCAGTTCAGTTTATTTATATAGCTCCAAATCACCATACCATACCATACCATTTTATTTATAAAGCACTTTCAACAGGAACAAGTCCACACCAAAGTGCTGAACAAACAAACACGTAACAGGCAACACAGACAATGAAGTACAACACGAAAAACATAAAAACATTGCAGATCATAAGTAAAACGATCAAATATAAATCAGCTGGCATTGAAAGCAATGGAGTAGTAGTGAGTTTTTAACCGGGATTTGAAAACTGAGAGGGAGGGGGCCTGTTTGATGAGCAGCGGTAACTCGTTCCAGAGTCTTGGGCCTGCTACAGAGAACGCCCTGTCACCCCTGCGCTTAAGGCGAGTTTCTGGAACTCTTAAGAGTACCCGGTCCTCGTTTCAGGGCACTGAACAGAAACATCCACATACAAAACCAATTAGTAAAAGTTATCTATCTAAGATGACCAGATTTAACTTTTTTAGATTTTTCTACCTGGATTATTGAGCATTCATCAGGATATCATCTATCTAAGGGTATTCTAGGATCTTGAAGGATAAGGCTTAAAAAAAAACTTTTGACAGAATGATCAGTAAATTATCTATTCAAAACTGGATGCTGTTGATGTTCAAACACCATTTCAAAGCTTCACAGATAACGTAATCACTGGTACTTGGTTGAATAGTTCAGCAGTAAAGATGAAAACTTAGCAACATATGTTAAGGATTTTTCAAATTGAATACAGATAATTTAGAACAGTTTCTGTTAACTCTATAGGTTGAGTCATGTCCTCTGGAACCTGACTTAACCTTCTTAGATTTATCTACCTGGATTATTGAGCAAGCACCATGAAAATTTATGTTAACATTTAAATCAATTCAAGACACCACAGTCAGGTTTACAGGTATTTACCTAAAACCTGGTATTTTCAAAGTTTAACATAAATTGTTACACCTTCATCTACTACCTTCATCTCTAGTTATCAGCATAATATGTTTTTAGACAGACAGACAGACAGACAGACAGACAGACAGACAGACAGACAGACAGACAGACAGACAGACAGATGATAGATAGACAGACAGACAGACAGACAGACAGACAGACAGAGATAGATAGATAGATAGATAGATAGATAGATAGATAGATAGATAGATAGATAGATAGATAGATAGATAGATAGATAGATAGATAGATAGATAGATAGATTTATTTGTCCCCATAGGGAAATTAGTTTGCAACATTGTCAGCAGGCATTTACATAAAGGACATACTTATACAAACATGCCATTAACATCCATCATTACAGCAAAGACGTTTGAGCTCAGTAATTCATGATACGTTTGTATTATTTAATGATTTAATTGCTTGTGGTATGAAACAAAATGTTGTCCTGTTTCTTGAGAATAAAGGAAGGCCATACCTTCGCGCTGAAGGAAGCAACTCAAATGAGGATCTTAGGGGATGTGTGTCGTCTGCTATAATCTTGTTTGCCTTCCTCATAACTCTGTCCATGTATATCTTTTCCATACTTTACAACCATACATACAACCTGTTTAAATAAATGTTGAATGAATGAATGAACTTGGCAGAGGAGTCCCTAACAGTTTGCTGGCTGTAGTTACTATACTTCTCAAGGATTTCTTCTGAGCCTCTGTAGCATTGCCAAACCAACAGATGTTACAAAACGTTAAAATACCTTCAATAAATGCAGAATAAAACATTAAAAGCATTGAGTTATTGACTTTAAAAGAACCCAGTTTCTTTAAAAAATACATCCTCTTGGTGCCTTGGTGCAAATAAGGTCAGCCCATGAGTCCCACTTTAAGTGACAGTCCAGAACCACATCCAGGTACTTGTAGCACGAGACATTTTCAATCTTCTCTCCATCGATGGTTGTTGGAGAGAATGACTGAAGCTTCCTGAAGTCAATAGTCATTTATTTTGTTTTGTCCGTGTTCAGAACCAATTTCAATTTTTTGCACCAATTAATGAAGAAGTCAAAGTCAACTTTATTGTCAGAACTGCAATATGTACAGGACATACACAGGACCGAAATTGCGTTTCTCTCAGTCCCTCGGTGCAACAGTAACCATCTAAACACTAAACACTAAAACATTTAATAAACATAAGCATAAAATAGTAAAAGTGTAACACTGTCCTGAGTTTTTTCATAATAGTATAAAAGTATGAAAATTTACACCAACACTGAAACACCAAACACCCCTAAACACCAAACACCCAATGAACATAAGCATAAAATGAAATAATAAAAGTGTAATACTGTCCTGAGTTTTTGCATAGTAGTATAAAAAGTATATCTATAAAATAAACTGAAGGTTCTAGCATTGACATTTGCAAAGAGTGGCACAGCAGCATATAAGTTAATGTACACAGTATATGTATGAGGTAGTTGATGTTGGTATAGAGGCAAAGTGGCATATGCAGTAAGGCACATAAGGCACATTTGGCATCCTTAGATAAGGCTAGTCAGAGAATGCTATATATGTATCTGCAGTAGTATAGATAAAAGTAGTGTAAATGTAAACAGTAGTAATAAATGTAAAGCAGTAGTAGTAAATGTAAACCGTATTAATAAATGTAAACAGTGAATGTAAACAGTAGTATGACTATAGGCAGTAATGTAATACAAACATTAGTGCAAATATGAGAAGTAGTGCAAACTGAATGAGCACATGACCGAGAGTTTAGTGAATAACCCGTTTGATGACACAGAGTCCAGTGTTAAAATCTTTGTGTTGAGTGGTAATGTGTGAGAAAGTTTTTTGTGTTAAGGCAGTTCAAATGGGAGGGGAGGCAGAGCAGGCAGAGTGTTTAGCATTCTGACTGCCTGATGAACAGAGCTGTCTCTCAGTCTGCTGGTTCGAGCCTGGAGACTCCTCAGTCTCCTCCCTTATGGCAGCAGTCTATTATTATTATTTATTAACACAAATTAAACAGAGACACGCTAACATATATATTCAGCTAACAAATATTGTTTTAGGTGTTTCTGTAGTTAAAGGTGAACTATGTAATTTCAGCAGGACGCTGGGACTTAGAAAAATTTCCAGCAGGTAAAAGCATTCTGCTCCCTCCCCTCAGAGCCATATATGACTCTGAGGGGGAGTCTCTGTTGAACTTGAGTTATACAGCTCCGCCCCCTGCTGAATGTCCGCTCGGAGCGCTTCAATATTCTGTGATTATATGTTAATAAAACCTTTTAAAAATATAATAAAACCATAGAGCACTTGTCCAACAACACAAAAACCAGCATAAATCATCAGGGCTTCACGAAGCCACGTTGGACATGATTTAATTCGCTCGTGACTTCCTCTTTCTGTCAGTACAGGTCTGGAATGCTCCGCCCCCACTACATGTCCTGTCTGCGCTGCGAAGTTCTGTGAATTATATGTTAATAAAACGTTTTAAAAATATTATAAAATCATGGAGCACTTGTCCAACAACACAAAAACCAGCAAAAATCAGCAGAGCTTCACGAAGCAACATTGGACATGATTTAATTCGCTCGTGACTTCCTCATGTCTGTCAGTCGATGTCTGGAATGTCTGGAATGTTCCGCCCCCACTACATGTCCTGTGACAGACGCTGCAAAGTTCTGTGATTATATCAAAGTCAACTTTATTGTCAGAACTGCAATATGTACAGGACATACACAGGATTGAAATTGCGTTTCTCTCAGTCCCTCGGTGCAACAGTAACCATTTAAACACTAAAACACTGAAACATTTAATAAACATAAGCATAAAATAGTAAAAGTGTAACACTGTCCTGAGTTTTTGCATAGTAGTATAAAAGTATGAAAATTTACACCAACACTAAAACACTAAACATTTAATGAACATAAGCATAAAATGAAATAATAAAAGTGTAATACTGTCCTGAGTTTTTGCATAGTAGTATAAAAAGTATATCTATAAAATAAACTGAAGTTCTAGCATTGACATTTGCAAAGAGTGGCAAAGCAGCATATGAGTTAATGTACACAGTATATGAATGAGATAGTAGTTGATGTTGGTATAGAGCAGACCTGCTCATTACGTCGATCGCGATCGACCGGTCGATCGCAGAGGCATTACTGGTCGATCGCAGCGTGACATTATTATTATTATTTTTTTCCCACAGCGTGACATTAAAAAATTGTCAGCCAATGAAACATCCCGTTACTTGATTGACATGCAGGACAACCAATCAGATGACAACTGAAAACATCCCGCCCCTTGATTGACATTCACGGCAACCAATCAGATGAGAGCTTTAGGTCACGCTCATGCAGCTTCTAAAAACAATGGCGCGAAGGTGGAAGTTGAACGCAGCAAAACATACTAAGCGAAAACAATCAGATTTCGGACTGTTCATGGAAAATACGACATCGACTTCAAACCGAAAAGCCAGGTGAGAAAGAGAAAGGTGGAGGAACTAAAATCCCTGTTCGGACAGCAGCAACTTCAAAGCGAAACGCCCCCACCATCTTCCGGGTGAGTGACGCTGTGTTGTTTCTCTGCACGCTTAAACATACTGGTTGGGAGTTGACGTGGCTTTATTATTAAAATCATACGAGACACTTTTCATACAGAATAACCTCCTTGACTACTCTCTGTTCTCTGCACGTTTCCCTGTCCCGCAGCGCGAGCGTTTGCAAAACACACTTTCGCGCTGCGTTCAGGGACAGTCTGTAAAATACACCGCTGTAAATCTCCTTACCAAAAGAGACATTTTTATGCTTCGTTCACTAAATTAAACGTGTCCGGAGCCATAACAACCTGCCACAACTGTAGTTATCAACTGGTGGCCTGTGGACCACTTTAGATTTGCTGGAGGGGGCTTTTAGAAATGACATTTATTAAAGTAAAAAATATCTAATGATTTTTTTTTTTACATTTATTAAAGTAAAAGACCAGATTCTTATAAAGAAGGGGGTGGGGATCAGTTTCATTTCATTTATTCATTTGTATAGCACTTTACACAACCACGGTGATGGTGACTAAAGTGCTTAACAAAAAACAGTGCAGTACAGTAAAAGACAACAGATTAAAAATCAAGAAAACACAACATAATAGCAAAAATAAAACCAGAAATGTCACCACATATTTAATTACTAAAAGCCAGTTGGAATAAAAAAGTCTTAAGCTTCGATTTAAAAAGGCCAAGTTCAGTAATCTGACGTAGCTCAAGCGGGAGCGTATTCCAGAGTAGAGGTGCGGCCGCAGAAAAGGCACGGTCACCCCAACGTTTATATTTTGTCCGTGGAACAGAGAGCAGGAGCTGTCTGACCTCAGAGACCTGGAGCGGGCAGGGAAACTTAACAACTCTGTTATATTTCTACCATATATTTTTAAAATAAAATTTAAAAAATCTATATTGCTGTCACCATCACCCCATTTGGTCCCTACGGTCGACCAGGTGCCCATGGGCACCACGTTGGTGACCCCTGATTTATTACATGTGTTGTGCAATATTTGCTTATTCAGTTATGCAAGGTACATCAACATAGGTACATTGTACATAAAAAGAATCCTTAATACATTTGAAGATAATTATATGTTTTGCATTTTTGTATTGGGGTAGATCTTTTGGACTTGGTTTTTTTAGAAGTAGCTCGCATGCTGAAAAAGTGTGAGCACCCCTGGTATAGAGGCAAAAGTGGCATATGAAGTAAGGCACATAAGGCACATTGGGCATCCTTAAATAAGGCTGGTCAGAGAATACTGTATATGTATCAGCAGTAGTGTAGATATAAAAGTAGTGTAAATGTAAACAGTAGTAATAAATGTAAACAGTAGTAATAAATGTAAACAGTATTAATAAATGTAAACAGTGAGTGTAAACAGTAGTATGACTATAGGCAGTGATGTAATACAAACATTAGTGCAAATATGAGAGTAGTGCAAACTGAATGAGCACATGACCGAGAGTTTAGTGAATAACCCGTTTGATGACACAGAGTCTAGTGTTAAAATCTTTGTGTTGTGTGGTAATGTGTGAGAAAGTTTTTTGTGTTAAGGCAGTTCAAATGGGAGGGGAGGCAGAGCAGGCAGAGTGTTTAGCATCCTGACTGCCTGATGAACAGAGCTGTCTCTCAGTCTGCTGGTTCGAGCCTGGAGACTCCTCAGTCTCCTCCCTGATGGCAGCAGTCTGAAGCAGCTGTGTAGTGGGTGTGTGGGATCACCTGCCATGCAGTGGGCTTTCCGAGTGAGGCGTTTGCTGTGTAAGTCCTGCAGTGAGGGCAAGGAGGTGCCGACGATCTTCTCAGCTGCTCTCACGATGCGCTGGAGGCTCTTGCGGCAGGATGCAGTACATGCACCAAACCACACAGTGATGCAGCTGGTCAGGACACTTTCTATGGCACCTCTGTAGAAGGTGCTCATGATGGAGGTTGAAGCTCCAGCCCTTTTCAGCTTGCGGAGAAAGTAGAGACGCTGGTGAGCCTTCTTGGCCAGTGATGCAGTGTTCCTGCTCCAGGACAGGTCCTTTGAGACGTGCACTCCCAGGAACTTGGTGCTGTCTACTCTCTCCACTGCGGTGCTGTTGATGGTCAGAGGGGCATGTTGGCATCCCTCTTCCTGAAGTCCACAACAATCTCCTTTGTCTTCTCCACGTTGAGAGTGAGATTGTTGTGTCCGCACCACAAGGCCAGGCGGCTCACCTCGTTCCTGTAGTCCGTCTCATCGTTGTTGCTGATGAGACCTACCACTGTTGTGTCGTCCGCAAACTTGATGAAGTGGTTGGAGCTGTACGATGGTGTGCAGTCGTGTGTTAGCAGGGTGAATAGAAGGGGGCTCAGCACACATCCTTGTGGGGCCCCTGTGTTCAATGTGATGGTGCTAGATGTGTTACTCCCGATCCGTACTGTCTGTGGTCTCCCGGTCAGGAAGTCTAGCAGCCAGTTACACATTGAGGTGTTCAGCCCCAGACTGTCCAGTTTATATATATATATATATATATATATATATATATGTGTGTTAATAAAACGGTTTAAAAAATATAATAAAACCATGAATCACTCGTCCAACAACACAAAAACACCCTGAAATCAGCAGAGCTTCACCAGCCACTTTGGACATGATTTAATTCGCTGCGTGAGTCATGACAAATCAATTTCCTCATTCCTGTGAGTGAAGGATGAAGCGATCACTTGACTTTTGGCAAAAAAACAAAATAAAAGTCCAGCTCTGGGATGAAGAAGGGATATTTAATACATTTGTGTCACATACAAATCAGTCCTGCATCGCTTTGCAATCCTTTGAATGAGAACGAGCCGCGGCGCTGAGGCTGGGACAGGCGGGGGCGTGGGTTGGGGCGTGACAAACAACTCTGTTTTTATTGGCTGGTCATTGTCCGGGTCACTCTGTGTTTTTAGTGTTTTTATAAATGCTGATAGAGAAGCAAGGGGACTATAGTTTTTTTCAGAGATTACTTTGTCTAACATCAGTTTGTCAGTAGATAGTGACAGAGTGAAGAAATATGTTAAAAATATATTGTTAGAAAAGTTACAGACTACATTACAAAGTTACATAGTGCAGCTTTAAAATTTAATGAAATTCAGCTCTCACTGCAACGCGGAAATGCTCTGTGGTGTGGGTGCGCACGTCATGCTAAAGTTTTAAATTCAGCTGATTTGTAATAATTTATTAACAAAAATTAAACAGAGACACGCTAACATATATATTCAGCTAACAAATACATTTTTAGGTGTTTCTGTAGTTAGATTTCAATGAAATTCAGCTCTCGCTGCACAATGGACCACATTTCCGGGTTGTCTCAGCGGTGACGCGTAACGTCAGCAGTGGATGACGCGTTATGTCGGCGGTGACGTCATGCGCATGTTATACGCCGAAGCGTGTTATTTACGGATTTTTCCAATTTATTGGCAATAATTGGACAAAGCGTGTTAAACACAGGAGCGTGTTATATGCCGACGAATATGGTATTTAATTGGATTTCTGATAACTGGTTCCTGCTTTTTGGATTTGGCTGGTTCCTGGTCTATCAACAAACAAGGAAGTCGTCGGCAGCAAATCTGAACCTGGTCAGGCTGCCTGCCTTACATGATGGCTTGGTTCATGATTCGAGAACCCAGACTTTTGGCTGAATAGATTGGATCTCGGGGATTTTCTCAGGCACGTTCCATTGGTATGGTCATTTTAATTTGGACATTTCGGAAGCAAATGGACCAACACAGACTGAAGGTAGATGACTGAAGGTAGACTGAAGGTAGGTGTCATTAAAGTTCTGCCTGTCCCCAAAACAAACGTGTTTATCTGAAATTCGGCTCCTTGACTGGCCTTGACAGGCCGTCTTATCTCAACACATCTGGAGAAGTTTTGTAAACCTGACGCTCTTCCCCCTCCCAACACTTCTACTGAGGAATTACATGGACTTTTCAAAGGATCCCAGCTGAAGAAACATTCTGTCATCACCCCCCCCGACCGTGCACAGATCTCTCCAGAGGGAACTACTGTATATGAACTGAGTGATTTTATCTGAACTCTGTAGTGCCTCTGCAAGCTGGCTGCTCACCGCCTTTGAGTCCCCCCCACACCCCCTCTCCGTAATGTCGGCATCATTATGTGCTTGTGTGCGAGATCTTTTTCATTACTACATTTTTAACCTTCAAACAAAGGTAAAAACTGTGTTAGGATTTTTTTGTCTCCAAACCCTTTGTGTCATTTTCACCACATGTATTGTCTGTCCAAGCAGATCTCACTTGTAAATGAGTCTTCAAGGCTCAATGTGATTTATCTGTTTAAATAAATGTTGAATGAATGAAAAAAGAGTATATTATTGAGTTCCACGCCATTGTGGCTGACAGTCGTTGGAACGAGTATGCTTTAACTGATGCTTTTTTTCTAAGGCCTTAATGACACCAAAAAGGACACGCTGGCAACCCAGGATTATCCAGAGTCCCTTCAGGAGATGGAAGACCTGGCAACCTGCATCGACCTATGGTTGTGGGAGAGGGACCGAGAGAGGGGTAACAGGCCGGTGAAACCTTCCGACTTTGGGGTGAGTCAGAAACCATTTCTCCTACATCTGTAGCCACCACTCACAAGTCACCTCAGATGGAGGAATCAATGTACCGGTAGCTGGGAAGAAGCCGCCTCACCTCGAAAGAAAAAGAGAGAGACGGAGAAAGTTTAACTTGTGTGTTTTTTGTGGGGAGAATAAGCATTTAGCTAATGTCCGTTAAAAGGACCAGATTCAGCAAGGAAGAGTAAGCACCTGCTAAGTCAGATCAGAAAGCCCAGAACCTCCCCCTCGTTCACTGTGCCTACTGAAATTTTAATAGATGGTAAAGAACCTGCCCATGTGACTGTCCTCATTTACTCTGGGGCAGACACAGAATTAATTGATCATCGTTTTGCTCTATCAGTGGGTATTGAATTAATTCAGTCTTCCAGTACTCATAAAGTTATTGCTTTAGATGGTCACTCTCTTAATAACTCTGACCTCGAGACCAAACCTGTCACACTTTTACTTGGGGGAAATCACAAGGAGAAAATAAAGTTTATTGTTATCAACTCTCCCCAGCTTCCAGTTGTTCTTGGCTCTTTCTGGTTGAATAAACATAAGCCACATATCAATTGGAGGGGTAAGGAGATTGTTGGCTGGGCTGATGCCTCTCTACTTGTCTGTTTGATGCTGTTGAAGCAAACATGAGGGTAACCACCATATTGTGTCTTTAAACACATACGGTGCCACCCAGATGTAAAGGATATATAGGAGGTCAATATTAATACTGACCTCTTTACTTTTAGTTATTCAGATTGAATAGTAATTTCATGGATTCTTTTCTTTTTCCGTTTACCCAATATTTCTGTGATCTTTATGATGGATAAGTAAAACAGAAACCATAGAGTGACAATGGAAACGTTAACTTAGTTTGGTATGCCAAAGACACTACCATTTATTTAGAATAAATCAACTAAATTAACACCATTACACTTGATTGACATGATTTCACTTTCTTTCAATTTAATACGTCAGCACATTTAAATTGTAACAACAGACATAAATACAGGATGTCATTATACTTAGTCTGTGGCTCAGTCTTAGCTTAAAAATAGTTACCAGCTTAGAAATGGAGATGGAGAAATTTAAGAAGGAGAGGTTAAAGGAGGAAGTTATTTATCTTGAGTGTAACCAAAAATGACACTTTCCATCCGACTTCTGCTAAATTCCAGGTACGCTTGTAAACAGCTCTTTACCTTTTGACGACAGCCTGGTAAGAGAAGACCTTGTAGCTTTTCAGATGCACGGGGTCCTTGCGGGGACCAGTACATCTGAGCAGGTTATTCGTTTACCTTCCCAACGTCTTCTGGTTTCGCGTTGGTCATCAGAAAATGCGTCAGCTCCTGGCCCCTGGCTCAAGATAACTTATTCCAGGAAGGAATAAACAAAGTTTTGAGCTTACGCTCGTTCGAAGTGGAATCATAACAACATGTTATTAGTCCTTAACTGAATGACTGTCCTTAGCGTTTGACTGAAGTTCATTCAGTTCTTTTGGGAAGACCTCATCCTGAGGCTTACACCAGCAGACTTCCTCGTTCCAGCAAAAGCTTAGAACTTAGTAGAAGATCTGAGAAAGAGAGGACTTGTCTCTTCCCCATTGGTCCAAAAAGAACCAGTCGAGCAGTTCACTTGTTATCACGATTCAAGGTGAAATTCAGAGCAGAGTGAAATTGTTTAGGAAAAGTATCTGAGTGAGAAGACTTTCAGACGCTAGTTAGAGTTTTAGCTGAAACTCAACAAAAACAACTTCTGTGTAAGTCAGTTTGACCTTTTATCTGAACTTTGACACCATTTCATTTGATCAAGTAACACAGTCATGCTTCACATTTAAAGAATAACACAGCATATAACATATATCATGAAAATGACAAAATGTTATTCTTTTGATTACATTAGAATAAAATCAAAGATATAAATAGTCTCTTTTGGTGACTATGTTCTCAGATTACAACTAATGGAATAATTTGTAGTAAATGTCGTTTTACTGAGAGGTCAGTAAAGATCATCACTGGACAGTTCAAAAACCTTAGTGACCCTGGGTAGGTCCACTACATCTCCCCCCTTTTGGAAGCCATCGCCAGTCCTTGGGGATGGGGTCCAACATGAAAGGAAACCTTGAACTGTCTCTGATCTTGAAGTAATCCAGCAAGTGGAAAAAAAATCAAAAATTATAATCCCATAAAGTTTTTGGAACTTCCATACTGTTCGTAGGTAATCCCATTGCGGTAAGCTTTTAATCCTTTGGAAAACAAAGTCTTATAATCCACAGCGGTAATTCCACAGCAGTAATTCCATATCGATTAGAGTTGGTGATTTCATCAGCAACAATTGTTTTTATAATCAGCATGTAGAGGGGATCCCTCGATTGACGCAGAGGAGGCGACCCTTGGATGAAGGTTGAAGACCAAGCGTTGGAGCTGCAGGTCCCCACATCGAAGGTTGTTGGCTGGTTGGCTTCCAGTCAGTGCCACTCTGGTTCTATGTGTCATGCAATTATGTGGGTTTTTTAGGTGGGCTTATGATTGGGATTTTACATTAGGCCCTACCTATATGCACCTGGTATGTAAGCTATCATGGTTTAGATCAGCTACAATTACCAATTAAGGGGTGGATCAATTCTGTAAAATTAGATATAGGGATCTATACCTATAAAATTTTGGAGGGCTTCTGTAACGAAGGCCTCTAATTCCAAACTATTCCTCCATTCATTACTTAGTTTAGGTTAAACTAAAATAGAAAAATGAAATATAGTTTGATCTAAATGTCTGTTGTCTTTTAGACGAACGACGTAGGATTTGGTATTCCTAATAAATTTTGAAGTCTATGGCGAGACTCATCAAAATGAATAGATAATCTAGAATAGAAACGATCGAATCGGTTCAATTTAGAAATTGTGAGACCAGTGTAGTTTATTGTACCTTGAGTAGCTTTAAACTACATTGACTCTTCGACGATTGAGATTTAACAAAACGAACTGCATGTTGGCATAGTTAAATCCATATCATTCATTAACCAATGTTAATACAAAACCTTTTTGGCTGGGAGTGTTCAGAACCAAACAATATCTCAACTAATGACAACAGTAATGACTAAACAACAAGGAAACAACGTTTCACTGCTTCGACACACTCTTGTCGTCAGATTCCAAAGTGCAACACACAAGAAAACAGGTCTCAACTTTATGACCGAGGTCAAATTAAATCTCGTGGATTTAAACGGTTGTTAAGGTTAGTTTTTTGTTGTGGGTGTTAGACTTAGCGTTTCTAAGTTCAAGTTAGACAATGCGAATTAAAGGGTGGAAAATACGGTAGTTTAAACCTGATTAGTTTATTTACTAACTTGTGTTTGTACAACCTTATTATCCCATGAAGTCGGTGAGTTTGTGAGATCTTTGTCTTTTGTGGATTCATCTGATTTCGATGTACACATTTAGCAATTGGCTCTTTGCGGCATGCGGCCTTTGCTGATTTTTATTTCATAGATGACTGAGGACACTTTGTCTGTTATCAGATGAGGTCCAGTCCACCTGGGCATCAGTTTGCGGGAGAGAGTTCCGGTCTCGGACCCTCCTTTCCCAGTTGCTGGGGCGAACGTATAGTACCAGACTCTGTCTCCCACTTGGAGTTCATTATGAGAGGCCTTCTGGTCGTAGTACGCCTTACGTCCTTCAGCAGATTTTTCCAGGTTTTTCTGGGCGAAAGCAAAAGTGTTTCTGAGGTGTACATTCAAATCTTTCATGTATTGTTGTGTAGTGTAGGCTGTCGCCATGGCGGCGTCGCCTGGTTGGTACAACAGGTGTAGAGGGAGAGTCATTTGTCGACCGGTCATCATCTCGAAGGGAGAGATGCCAGTTGATGTGTGTGGAGTGGCTCTTATGGCCATGAGGACCAGAGGGAGTTTCACGTCCCAGTCCTTGTGGTTTGCAGCCACGTATTTCTTCAAAATACTCACCACAGTTCTGTTTGCTCTCTCAACTTGGCCTGAAGCCTGTGGGTGGTAGCCGACATGAAAGTTGGCCTTGACGCCTAGCGTCTTCCACAGTTCTTTCATCACTTCACCTGTGAAGTGTGTACCTTGGTCTGAGTTCACCCGAAGGGGAAGTCCAAACCTTGAGAATATATGATTCATTAACAACATAGCAGTGGTTTGTGCTGTGTCGTTAGGAGCTGGTAGGCATTCTACCCATTTGGTAAATGCACAGGTTACCGTGAGAAAATATTTATTTCCTCTAGAGCTCTTAGTGAGTGGTCCAACCCAGTCGATCTGGAGGTCAGACCATGGGAATGCAATGCCTCTGCTTTGCAGTGGTGCTCTGTGAAGTGGTCTGGTTGGCTGAAACTGGCCACAGACCACGCACCCTTCAATGTAGTCCTTGACATCCTTTTTCATTCCAGGCCAATAGGCAATTTGTTTTAATGCCGTCAGCGTGGCTTTATCTCCTTTGTGTCCTGCGGACGGGAGATCATGGGCATGAACTAACATCACCCCCCTTTGGTCATGGGGAACCACGAACACAGGTGAGGACGTTGGTCCATGAGCGAAAGTTAGGATGCCTTTGATTAGTTTTAGCTGTTTGCGCAGCTGATAAAGGACTTTAAGGTCTGGATCGGAATCCAGTTCGTCTTTAGACGGAGTGTTTTTGTCTGGATCAGTCAGGTACAGTATCATGGAGTTGATAGCAGGATCCGACTTCTGTAGTTGGATGATGTCTGGGTCAGTCAGTGCGGGTCGTACAGAGACTGCGTTGTCAGCAGGTCTGGCTGCGGCCTGTGCACGTGTGACTGCCATTACCCTGACTGTAGGTTGTATTGACAGAGTCTTGATTAACCAGGAGGGGTCGAAGGACCATAGAGGACCTTCGTCGGCTCCTTCTTTGGCTAAGGAATCTGCAATGTCATTGTAGTGCTTGTCATCGCCTGGGACTCTAGAATGTCCTGGAACTTTCTTCCAGTAGATCTGTAAGTCGTGTGATGTCACCAAGTGATCACACGCTATGAAAAGCTCTTTGTGTTTGACCACTTTTCTGTCGCTTGTTAGGAAACCGTTCTGTTTCCACACAGCGAGGTGACAAGCGAAACTTAAACGAGCATAGTTAGAGTCAGTGCAGATGACTAGCGTCTTGATGGAGCGTTCTACTACCATCTGGAGAGCTATTAGGATTCCTGCAATCTCAGCGTACTGAGAAGTCTGAGAGCCTAATTTGTAGCTGAAAGTAATCTGTTCTTGGTCTTGGAGGAGGACCCCTCCAACACCTGCCCTACAGATTTTGTCGCGGAGGAATGAAGATCCATCCACGTACAATGTTGTCATATCTTTGCAGATATTGTCATCAAAGAAGTGGTGATTCGGGTCTTCAGTTACTGGGGGTTTTACCTCAACCGGCGGCTGGGTGGCTGGTACATCTTGTGTACACTTTTGGCAGATTGCCAAGTCCGTCCCCAGATGTGACTTCTTGTTTTGACCATAACGTATGTCTAGGTTAAAACTTTGAAGTGCCATGAGCCATGTTGCAACACGTGAGTTTGTTACCACACCATCTCTGATGCGTTCACTGTTAAAGGGGACCACATATTCAAAATTCACTTTTTAATGTTTTTTTTACTCAACTTTGGGTATTTACTTCATAAAAAAACAGTCCTAAGGCCAAAAAAATGCACCCAGTGGTTTATTTACTCTAAGTAGATTTATTTATCTTTGATAAATACACTTCGTTTCCCACTTCCTGCGGTTTGTGACGTCACAAACCGCAGCCAACCACCTCAAACCTGAGTCCAGCCCCTCACCTAGCAACCCCTGGTGATGCTCCACCCACTTCAGTATTAAACACATGACTGTTGTTTTTCATGATTTCATCTCATCTTTTGTTTATATGTTCTTAATTTCATGTGTACAGCACTTTGTTGCAGCTGTGTTTTTTTTAAATGGCTTTATAAATAAAGTATAATTGTTATTTTTATGTTTTAGTTCAATTTTTAGTGTATTTGCGATCGCTCCCAACGCGCAGCCGGGAAAAATTAAACGAGCGGACCCCCGGCGTAGGGACCGGCGGCATTGGGACCCTCTTCTGGCGCGATGGAGCGGAGCTTCAACTGTACAGCCTCGTTTCAGCCTCGCAGCAGCCTCGTTGCAGCGAGGACCTTATCCATACGGATTAATTTACGGGAGACACTTGGTGAACTTTGTGTGTGTCTTGACTGGAACAGCGATAACTCCCAAAATCGCCGCGTGCAACGAGCGGAGCTGGCGAACACCGGGAGAGGAACAAGCTAACATTAGCCTCGGATTCAGGTGGTCTAATGCTAAAAGGAGCAGCAAATTGCGGCGTGCTCAGACGGGTTTCAGTAAGTTATCTTAAGTTAACACTAACAGTAAGTCAAATGAGTAATAAAAAAACAACACATTACAGATACTGGCTGTTACAGAGGGCGTAAACAGATCGTTGAAGGGCGTGGACTTCAGAACTTGTATCAGAAACCGGTCGTTCAAAACGAAAGTTAAAAATGGCAGAATTAAAAAGGGTATAATTAATTATCTAAGAATTATTTTGTGTATTAAAATGAATTAATATTGTCAAGATAGCACACAGACATAACATAAAAATTTTAAAGACCTATATGTGGTCTCCTTTAAGAAAAGTCACTGGCTGGTGTTGTGTTTCCACAATGATTTTCTGTCCACCAATGTAGCTGGAGAAATGTTTAACTGCCCACACAGTGGTCAGTAAAGCTTTCTCACAGTCTGAGAATCTCAACTCGGGGCCCGCCATCGTTTTGCTGGCGTAGGCTTCTACACTTTTTTCTCTGTCGTGTATTTGGTACAGACTTGCACTTATGCAATGAGCTAAGAAGCCCACTTCCAAGTAAAACTCTTTGTTGTAGTCTGGGTAGACTAAACATGGGGCTGACTTGATCCTATTTATAAGAGCGTCCATTGCCTGCTGCTGTTTGTCAGTCCAGACAAATGGAACGTCTTTCCTTAGGAGTTCAGTCAGTGGTTTCGCAAGGTCCGCATAATTTTCTATGAATTGGTTCGAGTAGTCACACACGCCCAGAAAACGTTGTAGTTCTTTGAGATTTGTGGGGACTTTAAGATTGTCGAGGTTTTGGGTGCGAGTCAGCTGTGGTTGTACTCTAAAATTAGAACACCGTGTTCTCCTAGCCTTCTATCCAAAGCCAGTCAGCTTCCAGATGGCAGGTTCCCGCTCCGGGGTCGGTCTTGGATGACCCAAAACAGTAACTTAATTAATAGTTGAATTCAATCAAAGAGAATTTGTTTGTTCCACAAATTTGTTAAATCCATTCAGAAAAATGGTAATCCAGAAATAGACAATTTTAATCCATTAGAAAATGTGGTAATTCCTGGAGAAATTAGTTAAAAATCCATCATAGCTCAGTCGAGCCGACGAAAGGCCTTTTAGTAGCAGTTAGAAGATGAACAGGGACACTGTGTTCTCTTTATCTTCCAAATTTTTTCCAAACAATCAGCTCGCTGCATCCTGACTCTCGGTGCACAAACCTCTCTTTAAAGGTACAGTATGCAGTTTCTGTAGAACTCCAGCACTTAGAAATATTTTCAACAGGCAAAGCATTCTGATCCCGCTCTGCCCCCTTGTGGTCTGTTAAATTTCAAATTCAAGCTCTGTTTTTATTGGCTGATTCAAATTCAAGCTCTGTTTTTATTGGCTGGTTACAAACTCTGTTTTTATTGGCTGGAAAATGGTGGGTCACCTTTTCTTTTTAGAAATGCTTATTTACCACCTGGAGAAGCAAGGGGACAATATTTTTTTTTTATTTTTTTTTCAGAGATTACCTGGCTAACATCAGTCTGTCAGGAGGTAGTGACAGAGTGAAGAAATATGTTCATAAAAAAAGCTACATACTGCAGCTTTAAACTCTTCCAGATTTAAAAACAATCAGCTCTCTGAATGCAGGCATTGATCCGAGTCTTCTTTTCATAGTATAATTCCTCAAGGTTTTCCATCATCTGTTCTGCGGTACTGACGAACAAGGCTTCAGAAGCGGTGTTCCCTTAGCTTAAACAAGCTGATAAGCCAAGACCCGTCAGAGCAGATCCCGATGCCGCAAAGAGCACTCCTTTTGTCCAGGAGAAAACTATTTTTGAATTAATCCTATCTTCTTAAAGTATCCAGCAAATTCAAATAATTCTTCATGACTTCAGCAACTTCAGCAAATTGTATTCCATAATTATTGTTGAATCTAATCAAGAGATGTTGTTTTGTTCCACAAAAAAATACTTTCAGATCAGGAAAAATAGTATTCCACAAAAAAGCAGCTTTTAATCCATCATGGCTCAGTCGAACCGACGAGAGGCCCTCAACAGCAGAGCGGAGATAAAAAGTACACCGTGTTCCCACCAACGTAAACAGCCTTGCGGCGCACCGTCGGCGCTCAGAGCTTTCCCAAAATTCATTTAATTTTTCACCAAACAAAGTTATCCTTGTGACTGACTTTTCTTTATGCAGAAAGAGGCCTTGCTGTTCATACTAATATTAATATAAATTTAGTTGTGGGTAAAACTGGGAAAATATCCTACCTTTTTTTGTCAGAAAGTGCCACAAGGGATTTCCAAAAGAATAGGAAATTATTCCATCTCTGAAGCCAGTCCAAATTGTGAAGAAATAAAAATATTCCAGGCTGAGGAAAAGGGTCTCTTTTTCCAAAAAAAAATCCCTTTTTAGAAAAATCCTTATTTCTTCTGTTCGGCTTCCAGAGAGCGTCAGTCCATAATCCACAAGAATTCTTTCGAAGTCGAAAACTCAGCAAATCCTCTTCTCTTCCACAGCTTTTTTATAGCCCAGAGAGGGGGCTTCAGTTCCCCTCCTCAGAAAGTTACATCATTTTGATAGGGCTTCATTGGTCTATGGTGAGGTAATGTTTTACACCTTGTCCACCCTCTGGACAGAGTTTGGTGACATAATTTCCTAAATCCTTATTTAGTAGCTGGTGAGATCATGACTTCCGACAGCTGTTCAGCTCTCAGCAAAGCAATGACATCATCTTGCTCTTCTTCTCACCCTCCCCTGACAGGGCCAGTCTGGCCAGAAAGGTTTTCAACTTTCACCCACATCTGTCAACTTTTACCTACATTTACTCAAACTGTGGAAAAAACACTTTTTTAACGTGCTGTGTAATATTCAAAACTATTTTCAACACCCAGCAATGGAGAACTTTTTAGTTTGCTGTGAATCATAAAAGAAAAACATAAAATAACGTACATTTACTCACAATACATAATCCTGCATCTTCAGTTAATTACTTGACACACACTTCACATATTCAATCACTTATCACACTTTGTTTCATATAAGAACACTTTTTTTATATAATTATATGTGTTTGATTTAGAAGTGAACTGTTTATTAAGAGCCTTAAAACTCCTCCGCAGCTCTTCCTCTGTGAGTTGTAAAAGTGTGCACTTTTTTTTATCTCATCTGACCTATTTTTCTGCTCCGAGCAGACCTCAGCTGTTTATCTATGTGTGTGCGTGCGTGCGCGTGTGTGCACGTGTGTTCATGTGTGCGTGGGTGTACTCTGTCTGGTGAGAGGCCTGTTCATGTGCTTGTGTGTGTGTGCGCGTGCGACCCTAGGGAGAGGCTGTATGTTTAGGTAAATATGAGACCTGCTCCAATCACTTACTACCTAAATCACCCTAAATAATCATATATTACCATAATCATATGGACTAGTTCTGTATGACATCAAAAACAACAAAACTAAACAAAAGAAAGGTTTCTCTCTGCAACCAAACACACCTTGCAGCTATGTGAACATGAGGCCTCTGTTGTGTGAACTGATAAGCAGCTCATAAGCCTGCATGTATGACCTTTGCTGTGTGTCTTAAGGAGTTTGCAACAGTCAGTCTGTTTTCAACATAAAAGTCCTGCACATTTTGACAATGTGTGTGTGTGTGTGTGTGTGTGTGTGTGTGTGTGTATATGTATATATGTATATATGTATATATGTATATATGTATAGATAGATATATAGATAGATAGATAGATAGATAGATAGATAGATGATAGATAGATAGATAGATAGATAGATAGATAGATAGATAGATAGATAGATAGATAGATAGATAGATAGATAGATAGATAGATAGATAGATAGATAGATAGATAGATAGATAGATAGATAGATAGATAGATAGATAGATAGATAGATAGATAGATAGATTCCAAAAAGATTTGAAAATTGTGCAAAACTACTTAAAATCTACAAATCTTATTTTCACTGGGCAACAAACAGAGGCAGCAATTATGCGGATCAATTATAGACCCACATGCAGCAACTAACAAATGTTTTTTTTTTAAATTCCTATAGGGGAGGTTGGTGCGAGCATCATCGAGGTTTCCAAGGAGGCGAGGAAGCGATTCCTCGGACCCATGCATCCTTCCTTTAACCTGGTGAAGATCGTGCGCCACATGCTGCGGCGCACGCTGCCGTCTGATTGCCATCTACGGGCGAGCGGGCGTCTGGGAATCTCTCTCACTCGGGTGGCAGATGGAGAAAATGTTCTGGTGTCCCTCTTCAACGGCAAGGAGGAGGTGGTGCAGGTATCAACAGAACACTGCCGTCGTGCTTTTAACTAGAGCTAAATCATGAGCGTCTTCAGCTTCCAGCTGTGTTCCAGGTGTTACCTGAGAGTCTGGAGCTGCAGCTGTTAGGAAAACTCTAAATATCAGATGGTTATTGAGCAAAGCGTTAAACTATTAGATTGATGTCGTGTTGATGTGAGGATTTTTGCTTCTCTTTGTTACATTGTTGTCAGTGCTGTATTTGAATGCCTCTTCTGTAACTCTTTCCAAGTAGTAAGCTATTAAAATACTTCAATATCAAGGTTTTAATTAATTAGCTATTAAAAAAAATTCATTTTCAAGTAATGCATTGTGATTGTTAAATAAAAAAAATACTGCTATAACTCTTTCACAAGATTATCATATACAGCGTTTTCTAACTTATCGTGGGGGTTACATTCCAGAGACCCCCGCGGTAGGTGAAAATCTGTGAAGTAGCAGCGTTATAATTATTTTATTATTTATATACAGTATACCGATACTATAATAATAATAATAATAATGTAATCATTTTATTTAAAAGCGCCTTTCAGGACACCCAAGGACACTTATAGGGTACCGGTACTGTATATTAAAGCTTTACAAACTCTTCCCGCACTCTTATAAACACTTCATATGCTCTGATGCATGCTCAATAATCCAGGTAGAAAAATCTAAAAAAAGTTTATTCTGGTCCTCTGGACATAAAAAAAAAGTGTTTAAAATGTATAAGACTGAGCACCTCAGACTGAAGAAGTCTTTTGGAGGAAAGACGAAACGTTTCTACAATTTTTTTTATTGTTTTGTTGTTTTGTTTTGTTTTTATGTCCAGAGGACCAGAATTAACTTTTTTAGATTTCATATGCTCGTAAACACTATGGCGATGAAGATGATGGCGATGAGATGAATGCGCAGTACACACAAAATAAAAAAACAGGTTTAAAAAACCTGCAATACAGTGAACCGCAAAAAGTGTAAAGTGCTGTGTTGTCATCACTGCATGTTTCCATACAATAATGAAATTAGTTCTCTGCATTTAACCCATCACACCTGAGATATGCCCAGGTGGAGCAGTGGGCAGCTATGTAAGCACCCGGGGAGCAGTTAGGGATTAGGTGACTTGCTCAAAGACACCATGACGTGTGGGCAGAGCGAGAAGTTGAACCTGCGACCTACTGGTCCCAAGTCGGCTGCCTCGGCCTTGAAGTGAACTGCCATATGGCGAAGGACGACTGTAAATAAAATCTAACTTCAGTGCAGATTAATTTTTCAAAGTTGGGGTTGGGACCCCACTGTAGGTCATGACACATCATTTAAGAGGTCTTAAGTTAAGTCAGCTTTATTTATAGAGCACATTTAAACCAGAAGCTGTTACCAAAAATCTTAACACAGAAATCAATGAGAATAATTTAATTTAATGGGAAAAAAATAATGATAACGCTGAAAAGCATCAAGGAGAAACATAAAAATGCAGAACAATAAAATACTAAATCAACTCACACTGAAATGCTAGAGAAAACAAAGTTTTTGGCAGAGATTTAAAAACAGGAAGTGGACTGCCTAATGTTGGGGGGCAAATTTTTCCAAAAATTTGGGGCCCACGACTAAAGACACCCAATCACCTCTGAGCTTCAGTCGTGATTTTGGAACAGCCAAAAGCAGATGATCAGATCATCTCAGGGTCCGAGAGGGAACATATGTTTCCAGTAGCCACTAAAGATTTTAAAGGTTAGCAGGAGAATTTGAATATCAATTCAGGTACATACAGTGAGCCATTGAAGGGAGGATAACGCTGGTGTAATATGTTCGAACCTATGAGTTCCAGTTAAGAGCCGAGCAGCAGCGTTCTGGATGAACTGGAGGCATGAAATGGAGACCTGACTGACCCCAGCATAGAGTGCATTACTGTAGTCCAGGGTAGTAATGAAGGCATGGACTAGTTTTACAAGGTCAGATCTGGACAACACTGATTTAAGCTTAGCTATCTGCTTTAACTGGAAGAAGCTTTTTTTTGCATAATAGAGTTGATTTGTTGATTAAACTTAAGTCAGAGTCTAAAACCATCTGAGATTAGTAACAGACTGCTTAAGATATGGCTGAAGATTTACAGGAACTGAGACAGTGGGGGAGCTAGTGCTAAACAGAATGACTTCAGTTTTCTGATCATTAAAACTTAAAAAAATTGAAGCCATCCATGCCTTGATGTCATCAAGACATTTTAACAGAGGGTGAATGGAGCAAGAACTATTTGGTGTTACGGGCAAATAAATCTGACAATCATCAGCATAACAATGAAATGAAAGACCATGTTTCCTCGAAATAGACCCCAAAGGGAGCAGATAGCGTGAAAACAGAAGGGGCCCAAGAATCGAGCCCTGCGGGACTCCGCAGGAAAGAGGCACTAAAGCAGATAGACTATTACCAACCTTAACACAGAAGTTGATCTCCACGGATCAATGAATAAAAAGATTACAGTAAGTGTTTTGTCAGTGTTTCTACAGAACTGTCAAACCAACAGTCATAAATAGACCGAAACATGTAGAGGATGTTTGTTATGTAAATGTGTGATGTTTGCATGCTTCAAACTGTGATGGTTTGATTCTCGGGCTTCAGACAGTGTTTTTATTTATGGGTTGGAAGCAGTTTAAATATTACAGTCAAACTCTTATTCTGATTTTGTTCCTTGTGTTGATCAGGCATGTGTGTGCAGCGCCTACATCCCGGTGTATTGTGGCCTCATTCCTCCCACACTTCAAGGAGTGGTGAGTAAATTCACTTTCACTGGTCATGTGTTCTCCCTTCTTCTGCAGCCAGGCTT
Organism: Garcialebias charrua; assembly: GCA_038048925.1. Classification (NCBI taxonomy): domain Eukaryota; kingdom Metazoa; phylum Chordata; class Actinopteri; order Cyprinodontiformes; family Rivulidae; genus Garcialebias; species Garcialebias charrua. Next base: position 36,869 of record JBBPBX010001930.1, on the reverse strand, counting down.
CTGTTTTCAGGCTAACGAGGCTCAGTTTACCCAGTGACGTGTATGGATTTTATGTTACGGACAACACAATCAAGGTGTTTGTTTGTAACGCACACTCCGGTTTCCTTTCTTTATGCTTCGTTTTCATTGCTTTTGGCACATTTCTTTTCTAACTGTGCCCACTGCGGCCCTCCCAGGAATGTGTTTGTTCTGAATGCGTGCATGTGCGTGCGTGTGTGTGTCAACAACGGTTATAAAATTCTCCTGGTGTTGGTATTTAAGTCAGAGAACTCACACTAAAGGGGGGCAGTGTGTTTTTTCTTGCCTTTGGCTGAACGTTTCCAGTGCAGAGGTTTTCTCAGAAACATCGTGGCCCCGCACCCCTCCCTCCGTGACTTTTGCGATGGGTTTTAGGAGCTCACTTGTATTTGTGTGTATGTGGGGCTCGTGGCCAAGCGGCAGAGCCAAATGTGATCGCATTGGCGCAGGTTTTGAGTTTACTTAGCTCCCCTTGTGACTCAAATTCACAAAGCTGATGTCATCTGTTTACACACACTGCAGCCACCTTCCAAGTTTAACATTTCACAATCGTCGATAATAAAAAAAAAACAAGCCCTTATCAGTACGTAGGTTATGATCGCCCTATTATCACATCCTGTTTATGACCTCCTCTGCAGATAAACGTCGCTCGGTTCCACTTCGAGAAACTTTGTGCAGTCATCGATTGATTGTGTCTTTTTGCTACTCAGCGATACGTTGACGGAGGAATCTCAGACAACCTGCCTCAGTACGAGCTGAAAAACACCATCACCGTGTCCCCGTTCTCCGGAGAGAGCGACATCTGCCCACGAGACACCTCCACCAACATCCACGAGCTGCGCTTCACCAACACAAGCATCCAGTTCACCCTCACCAACCTGTACCGAGTCTCCAGAGCTCTCTTCCCTCCGGATCCAATGGTAGGCGTCTGCTGGAGTCGTCCCCCAGCTCACATGAAAAAAAAAAAAAAACTCCTCCAGATAATCTGAGTGAACTCCGTTGACACGTGAGAGATAAACGTATACTGTATGTTTGCTTTCAGGTTATGAAGGCCATGTGTAAACAGGGCTACAAAGATGCTCTGCACTTTTTAAAGAGAAATGGTAAGAGTTTTCTTGAACTTTCTTCAACTCCGTCTCTGATAAAACTTACCAGGCGAGTTTTATCTTATTGATTTTTTTTTTTATGGAAAATTTTAGTATGTACACAGGATATCGCACTGATACTCTTATCAGAGCTTGTGCTTCCTGTTACGAAGTCATCAAATCAATAGGCAGCCTTCGTGATAAGGCATGTGTTACTCCCTGTTGTAATGTATGCTCATATACCTATAAGTCAACACGCTTCTGCAAAGTCAGCATGTGTTGATTTTTATGAGCTAGCTGTATATTTTATTCAACATAAAAGCAGCCTTGTGTTACATAGATTATTCTCCATAGATTGGTAGTCAAATAAAGCTTTTTTTTTTTTTTTGAATCCAGGTTTGCTTAACTTCAACGGGCCTCAAAGTGTCATACCCCTGCTGGCCAACAGGGAGGAAAAGGAGGCTGCTGATGGAGAGCAGAATGCTGGGAAAACTGAGGATGACGATAAACCGCAGGCAGAAGCAAAAGCATTGATGGTGTTTTCCAGCTCTTCACTAGACGAGCATATCATCGAGTATCTTCCACCCACCCTGCACAGAGGTAGTAACGTGATTGTAGCTTTACACGTACAGTATTACATCGACTGTAGAGTTCAGGGCTCTGCAACCTGCGGCTCTTTAGTCCTTCTGCAGCGGCTCTTTCAAGCTTTGACCAAAACTAATTTAAAACTGAATTTTATTGATTCTTTTCACAACGTAAAGGCCTGGTTTGAGCAGTTTTTCTGTCATTTCCTTTGCAAATACTGTATGTGAATATTAGAACTAATACAAGAAGTGAAACATTCACTGTGTGATTTATTTATTTTTTCAGGAAAAATTAAGTATCCTATTTTGAAGAAATAAAGCATAAAGTGGATGAGCTGCATAGTTCATTGTTTTAGTTTTAGTTAAAAAAAAAAAAATTGGGGGGGGGGAATCAGTGCTTAATTTGAGCCGGAGCCTGCTGGAACAGGATCTCTCTTATTTTGACAGGGTGCGTTCCGGTAACTGTTTGCTTGGATCTGGTAGCGCTCAGGCTTACTAATAATAAAGTTATGAACAAATGTGACTGCCTTGAACGATTAAAACCTATATTGGACATGTAATCTGAAAATAATTGCATAAATGCTAATTTTAAACATAACAGCCTCTTACGAGCTTCCTGATATCACATCAGAGCTGCTCCTTCAAGTAAGCATTTCCACTTCTACCCTTAAAAAAGCTCTGCCCCTAAAAGTTCAGTCGTGGGCAATTTAATTAAAAACAAAAATGTCATTAAACAGCACAACTAAATTGCAAATCAGCTTTACAGTTTAAGTGGGTCATTAATTTAATTTAAAAATATATATGAGAGAATTGTTTGATTACATCATCGTTACATACGTCACATAAAACAATGGCGACAATTTGACAAAATAACAGCGATCAAAATGTCGAAAATACGTTTTTTTAAAGTCTTCTCATTATACAATCAAACAACAGAGAATTGAATAATAATAATAATAATAATAATGAATTCAATTTATAATGCACTTTTCATTAATAAAAATCTCACAGTGCTACAAAGTGTAACAAAGCAAAGATCAAAGTAAAACAAGTGATAAAATCAATAATAATATCGACTAAGATCAAAGATAAAATCATGTGGATGCAGATTAGGCTTACTTAAAAATAATAATAAAATAAAACAAGTGATAAAATCAAGTAAAATCAATAATTATATCAGCTAAGATCAAAGATAAAATTGAAGCACATGAAGGCAGTGGTGATGGAGATAATACTCGACGTATGTGTGTGGGGGGGGTGTAGGATGCTTGAGAGAAGTGGAGCGTGCTCTAGTCACACAAGGAGAGCTGTTGGTCAGGCTACTTCTTGTTGTTCTCTAAAAGAGTTATTGAATCAAGTGTTTACCCGTTAAAATACACCAGAATGCAGGAAATGGCATCTACTTTATTTAAAAAATTATGGGGGAGGAGCTCCAGACTCCCCCTGCTATTTGCATTCTGGTATTGTTTGGTTTACAAATTAAGCACTGAGCAAAAATATATTATTTTTCCTTCTTTACAAGACTGTTGTCTTTTTTTTAATTATTATTGTCTTAAAATTATCAACAAATGTTAAAAATAATTATATATTTTCAGGTTTATAATGTCACCACTGACCAGAAAAGCGCCCTCTATCAAACTTAAAGTGGTCTGCGGGCCACCAGTTGAGCATCACAGTTGTAACAGGTTTTGTGTTTCCGGACACGTTTAATTTAGTGAACAAAGGAGCAAAAATGGCTCTTTCGATCATAAAAAATGCAGACCCCCTGGCTTAGTTGCAGCGCCGTGCAAAAGTCTTGTGTTTTGCTGTAAAGTCACAATTTTTCTAGTTTTTTATATCTTTGCTCACTTTTAAATCCAGTTCTTATATAAAGTATTTTATATGTTGGTTGGTTATTAATACACTTTGATTTGTGAATCAGTCGTGCTTAAAATTCTGCGTACAGTCGATTGATTAACTGAAGAGGTCATGAGCCTTTGTAGGTTCTGCCTCGGGATTTTGTTGACACAAAATCAGCAAAACCCTGCTGGTTTTTTATGTCTGCTGGAGACAGTCAGATACTAGTTTTGTTTGTCCTTCATTTATCCAGTTTGCTTATTTTTTTAGAGGCATCCTTACCACCACATGACAGATGCTGACATTTGTTAAAGCCATCAACTAATAGTTCCTGGAGAATCACTTGTTTGTGCTAAAATACTGTGTTATGACGTATAACACTGTGTTATCTTAGGCAATTTTCAGAATTTCATTTAAAGAAACTGCAACAAGTTGTGTCTTTGTGACATTCTGTTGGCTACAACATGCCTGAATATCAATTTTAACATTAGTTCTTCAAAAAGTTTGTTGTTATTTGTCAACACAACACTAGTTAATTACCGTACTTGAATTTTAAACAGCCTTTTAAATAGCTCAGTGTGTTCTGTGGTTTAACATAGAAAAGCATTCTGTTGAAAATAGTGAGGTACTGAACTGAACTTAAGACTAATTAAAATGAGACATTTCATAGAAAACACAGAAAGACCTTTAAAGCTCGTAGAAAATGAGGAATTGTGACAACTTTAAAAATATTACAAAGTAGTTTGGCTTTTTAGGAGTGAAAGAAAATACAGAAATGATTGGAGGCTTAAGATTTTTGCACCTCACTGTAGACCTGCTTTTGTGCAACAGGAGCAAAAGATGTTAGTTTATTTTTATTTGAGTGAAAAAGACCTAAAGCTGCTAACTTTAAAAACAAAGTGGATTTTCTGGTTTTAGGTTCCTACTTCTCAAATGATCAATGATTTGACCTCTGCTGGTGGAAACAGTCCATTTCTCACGTTTTATTGTTGGAGTCCTCAGGTCAGCTGCAGAAACTGTCCAGGTTTAAAAAAGGTCTCAGTCAGAGTTCCTTCGCTTTTCTTACGTGCAGCTTTTAGGATTTTAAGCAGATAGATGTTTTGCTGTGTAGTTGTTCTGGAAAACTGAAGTGAGTGAACTTTGTTTATTAAAGTATTTACAGGCTTATTTTGTGCAGACCTTATTGTTTGACAAAGTGATGAAGTCTTGTCAGAAATGACAGTGACGGTTTAAGTCGAGTTATAAACCAAACACCAGGAGCTGCTTTTACTGTAGGATGAATAGATTTAAAACTCAAATGGTGTTATTTTCGGCACGGTCAGAAATATGATGTATAAACTATGACAACACTAAAAATGGTCCATGGTTTATTGTTTGTAGGAGATGTTATTCTTTCTTTTTCATGCATAGATCAGTGAAGAAATAACAGTTTTTGCATTTTAACAGCATGATTGTCTGAACATGTTTTTATTGTGAAAGAACATAAACTAAAGATTGTATCACTTGTCTAAAGTTTATTAACATCTTGGGTGGAAAGGTGGGTAATGATGTTTTGCCTCCCTCTGCAGCTCTCATTGAGGCGTGCATGGAGAGGCGGAGCCTGGTGCAGTCGCTAGGCAACCTGCTTCCTGTCAGGATGGCTTCAGCCATGATGCTGCCCTACACGCTCCCTCTGGAGTCTGCCATGTCCTTGACTCTCAGGTGCTGTGTGAATTATTTGCACTTCCTCAGCGTTGGATCCTGCAACATGATTTAGCATTTTATCTTTAGCTCACCAAAGTGATGTTTAGAGAGTTTAATACATAGTTAAATCTAAAAACCTTGAAAAAAAATTATTCTAATACAGATTTAGTCATAAATGGCTGTTCTGCTGTAGCACTTCATTGCTTTCATTTGGGATACCTACTATGTCTGACAATGATGCATTCCATGTGCAGGCTTCTGGAGTGGCTGCCAGATGTGCAGGAAGATGTGGGGTGGATTCGAGAGCAAATATTGAAAATCCTCCAGTGTATCCTTCGTCAGGCCTCCAGAAGATTCTCCCAGCACGTTTCTGCCAGGTAATTGTTTATACAGTCAGAACTACACTTACATAATGGCACATAACCTTAAAATAAGACAGGTCTTGACATGTTTGTGTACCCCTGATAACAATATCTATCAGCAGTATATCAGCAGTGATAACCTATATAGCCAGTAGAGGGTGATAAAATACACAATGACCAGTATTTCATTATCTTCAAGTTAATAAATGTAACGATTGCTAGTTAGATGTAATTTTTAGAGTTGGATAACAAAATAAGTCATACCCTGATGCATGCTCAATAATCCAGGTAGAAAAATCTAAAAAAGCTAAGTCTGGTCCTCTGGAAACGTTTCTACAGTTTGTTTTTTTGTTTGTTTTTTTGCTTTATTTTGTTTTGTTTTTGTCCAGAGGACAAGACTTAGCTTTTTTTAAAATAAGTCATGTTTTTATCTTTGTTTTTGTCCGAGCTGATCTTTAATAGAAACACATTGCCTCACTCAAATTCAAAACTCTAGAAGTGTCCATCCATCCTTTATCTTTTACCCGCTTCTTCCTTTTCGGGTTGCAAGGGTCACTGGTGCCCATGTCCAACTATCACTGTGCGAGAGGCAGGGTACACCCTGGACAGGTCTCCAGTCCATCACAGGGTGACACGAGACAAACAACCATTCACGCTCTCACTCTCACCTAGGTACAATTTAGAGTCACCAATCAGTCTAACATGCATGTTTTTGGTCTGTGGGAGGAAACCGGAGTACCCGGAAAAAACCCACGCATGCACAGAGAGAACATGCAAACCCCACCCAGAAAGGTCACCGGGCCGGGATTTTAACCAGGGTAACCTGCTCACTGAGCAGCTCTACCAGTTGTGCCACCGTGCTGCTCTGGAAGTGTCATTTTCTGCTGTTTATTTTAGAAAAAATATATGAAGATCCCCTTTATGCTACCTGCTTCCCAGTACAAAGCAAATTGGCAAATATTTTCACTGTTTTTACTCGCTATTTAGTGATATACACAAAATAACGTTAAATATGTATAAATATATGTATATATTTACATATATATTTTGTATTTATATATATTTTGCTATTGTTAGAGGTAGCTAGGACCCTGTGTACATATGGTAATTTCGTTCCACCTCATATACCACATGCGATGCGAATGACAATAAAGGATCTTGAATTTTGAAATATTGAAT
>JBBPBX010001929.1:5000-77992 GCA_038048925.1 Garcialebias charrua | reverse complement strand
TTTTCCAGCTACCGCTCTAATTACTCAAAGGCTTTTGAGCTTTGCCGCTGTCCTCGTGTTTGCAAAGTGAAGAGTTCCCACTGGAAGGTTGCTCTCATTAAATCGTTACGTGAGCAGATGAATGGACTGTAGGGCTCCGTAGCGCTGTAAATGTATTGATCCGGGTTTCTTGAAGCCTGCGGGGATGTATTTGATCCAAAGGGGTCTGAGAATTTATATTCTGATGAGTGCACACGTGTTGCCTTAGGACGGAAAGGCGGTTTAAGTGCAGCTTATTTGGCGTCAGCGCAGAAACGGTTCATTGATCAGCGAATTAGTCGTCTGACCGAACCGGTTTTTGCCAACAAAATTGTTGTTTAGTCTAAAAGTGATCAAGAACAGTTATGAAACTTTTTAATTTGATGTGATCTTTCTTAAGATTCGCTGGTTTTGTTTAGTTCGAACTGACTGTAGATGTACAGTAGTCCCTCGCTACGTCGCGGTTCGTTTATCTCGGACTCGCTCTATCGCGGTTTTTCAAAATAAGATTGGACGTGACGTACAGTTATTGGCTGACTGACGGATGAACATGGGATTTTTTATTTAAAATAAATTATTTAAAATTATTTAGCACCTGCTGAACTTTTTTCTGCAGCCCACACTGCAGGCTAAACTTCCTGCTGCAGCTGATCAGCTGTTCAGCATGCGGAGCGGGAAAGTGGGCGTGGCCAAGAGCGCTTGCAGGTGGCAAAGAGCAGCGGAGGCAGGGAGCTGAAATAACAACATGCTGTTCTCTTTTAGTGTGTTTAGAAACATTGTTCAGAATATTGCAAGAGTATGGGAAGGGTTTTAAACACCTTCATTTATATAAATATATAAATAATAAAATAAACAACTACCCGTATTTTACGGAATATAGGTCGCGGCTTTTTATCATTGTTGCATGCCCTGCGACCTATATTCAGGTGTGACCTATTTATGGCTGCTTTTTATAAAATAAGCTGATTTGTAATCATTTATTAACAAAAATTAAACTGAGACACACTCTTACAATAATGTCAGCTAACAAATATTTTTTTTAGGTGTTTATCCTGCTAAAATTATTCATTTATTAAAGAAAAGTTCAGCTCAGACACATATTTGCTATAATTTTTATCAAACAATTAATTGTTTTTAAGTGTTAATCTTCTTTAAAGCCTTGCTGTGCGCTCCTGTGGTAGACATTTGCAGCAGAGCTAAACACGGTCCACATTTTGACGTAGGTGTGACCTATATTCATGTGTGATCTATATATGGATGTTTCCAATTCTTTGGCAATATTTGGACAATGCGACCTATATTCAGGTGCGACCTATATTCCAGAAAATACGGTACTTACTACTTGTACTACTATTCCTACTTTGTGGTTTTTACCTTATCGCGGGGCGTCAGGGTACAGATCCCCCGTGAAAAACGAGGGACGACTGTATTTGGAGTTTGAAGGTGAATAATTAGATTTTCACCAACAGATTTTGACGACATCCCCTCAGTGGGAGCCCAGGATCTCGTCAACATCCTGAAGCAAGGCTACTTGGAAAAGAAACGAAAAGGTATCACTGCTTCAGTCCAATAAAAAAAAAATATATATATACTGTATATTTAAAATAAGCCAGTTTTTATTCTGTTTCTATGCACATCATTCTTCAGATCACAGCTTCTTCGGCTCAGAGTGGCAAAAGAGGTGGTGTGTCCTGAACAACACAGTGTTTTACTACTTTGGAAGTGAAAAAGGTTTGTTATGTATTCAAGGATGCAGAAACACCCCGGCTCTAGACGCTGAATACATCGTGTGACGTGTCCTTGTCCTGGCAGATAAACAGCAGAAAGGCTCGTTTCATATCGGTGATTACGGCGTGCAGCTGGTGAGCAACCTGAGGAAAGACGCCAAGAAAAACGCCTGCTTAGAGTTCACCGCTCCCGGGCGGCGCACCTTCCAGGTCTGTCTTTAAAAAAAAAAAAGGCTATTTAAACACAACATGGAGCAGAAGTTTGAAAAAATACATCATTGTTCAATAGAAAATAATAAAATAATCCATCAGATCAACAAATCTTTATGTAGCTTCATTTTATATTTGAGACCATTACTTCATGATTGTTCTGCCTTTAGAAGCCTCGTAACGATTGATCCCGGAGCCGCATTTATCTGATCACATCTGCACCATCAGCTGAAAACAGCTGGATGAAACCAACAATGTTATATTTTTATATTGTTTATAACTGTTTCAGGGTTAGCACACTGCTCTCTCCTCCTGCTAATGTTTTATTTTTAAAATAGCCCTTTATAAAGTTTAAGTGTTTAATAATGTTTACAATGATTAATTATAGAAGGCTCAAACTGTAGAAGTGGAATAAAAATAAACAAAAATGGAAAATAAATTATTTGTAGTTATGTAAAGAGCATTTAGTCGTCAGCTAAAATTGAACAACCTTACATTTAAGTTTATTTTTACTCATTTTAGATGTTTCTCCTGCAACAAAAGTATAAAAAGGATTTTGGATGTTTGCTCACATTTAAGCCTCTATAATATTATTTCTTGGGGGTTAGTAAAATAAATATACATAAAATTGTATATCAACTTTGCCGTGATGAGGATTTTATTTTTATTTATTTTTATTCACGGTTTGATATTTTACTCGTCTTACAATTGCTCATTTAATTAGAGATTCTTAAAGCTAATTATTAGCATGTTTAAATAGTTTCTCTGTTTGCACTGGAGATAAATAAATAAAAGCATTTTATTATCATTTATGGTTTAAATCTAAAATTGGTAAACTTTAAATCAAAATATGTTTGAATTTTAGTTTTTCCAGCCACTTCAATCTATTATACCTTGAGTTTAAATGAAATATATATATATATATATTCTTTATATATTTTATGGCTTTTAAAAAAAGGAGATTTTCACCTTAATTTCTTTATTATAATAATATTTAGCCATCTGAACAATTCAGAGGGAATAATAACATTTCTAGATGTGAAATAATGTCATTATTTCCAATCTCTGCAGTTCACAGCCAGCAGCCCTCAAGAGGCCCGAGAATGGGTGGACCAAATTAATTTTGTTCTCAGAGGTAAGCCTCCATCTCTTTGTGCTTTTTTAACGAGATTCTCTGCAGCTGCATCACGAGATCGCTTCAGACAAAAAAACTGCTTTGATTTGAAGCCTTTAAACGTATAAAGATATAAAAATAATAATGAAACGGATACTGATGTGAGACTATAGGAAGCCAGGACGTGTCCCGTTTTTCCCCTGCATGTTTTTGTGGTGGAAAAAGGTCAAAAGTGCGCTGGAGCTTTTTATCATCGCTAACTACACGAGCGAACACACGGGTCCTGGATGTCCTCGCTCCGAGCGTCACCCACCATGTGAGGGGAATCGTCATGTCGCCTCAGTTTTCCTGCAGCTCCTCCCACCAGATTCCAGCTTACAGGAAATTGATTGGTAGATGTTCTGCTTTATTCTCCAGTGACATCGATTTCTGCTCGGCTGCTGCTGGACAGCCGAGGACCTGATACCCCGTGTTGCAGTGGCCAGTTGCTTGCAATCAGACAGCTCCTCCATCTGTGAGCGTTTGAGTCTCGTCCGCTCTAAAACGAGCTCGGGCCGGGCCACCGCTTTGCGGGAAGAAACGGACACTCTGCAGTTTGTCTTACGTTCTCCGAACGCAGCGTTTGCTCCAAAACCTATAACCCAATGTCACGTAAATGGATGATTATTTACGATCGCAGAAAGCAGAGCTGACTTGTTTTGATTTTGTGCGATTTAATTTTGCAAAGTCTTTTTGTATTTGTTGTGAGGATGGAGGGGGGAAAAAAAATAATTATGCGGTTATAAAGACCTAAACTTACAAGACGGTGATTTGGATTAAATCAAGAGCTGGATCCAAGATTAAAGGAACTCATTGTGGTCTTGAAGAAAGGTCACTTTGTTTACGTTTATTGCAGACCTGAATTTCACAGTTGCTTCTCGTCATATCTGGGAAACTGCTGGAGTTAACGCTTTCAGCTTGCACCACTTGATAAAGTTCAAAATAACCTTTCTTTGTAGTTTGCAACGAATACATTAAAGCAGGGGTCATCAACACGTGCCCGCGGGCACCCGGGTGCCCCCAAGGGCCATTTGAGGTGCCCTCGAACCTGTTCTAAAAATAGCACAACTCACTACTAAGCTGCATTTAAATTTTAAATTTATTCAGTTGTTATTCTTTTTTTGTATTTATATATATACAAGTATATATTTTATAATGTCTATCTTAAAAACATGTTTATTATACATTTTTTTCAATTTACGCTTTGTTATTTCCAAAGAGTTTATCAAACTGGTGCCCTTTGTATGACTTTGTACTCACAAAGTTGTTCTCAGTTTCAAAAAGGTTGGTGACCCCTGCATTAAAGATTATAAAGAGTTAATAAGATAAGGTGAAAAGGTGTTGAGCATCGTTTTACTTTTCAGATATGAAGATTTCCTGCTTCTCTCTTCCAAAGATTTGGAAATAATGTCTTTTTTGGATTTAAAAGAGCAAGCTAGAAATAATAATATCTTATTTTTATAATTTTCACAAGTTTATTTTATGCAAACAGCTTTTTTTTTTGTTTTAAATTGAGTATTTTGTGCTTTTTACTTCCTGTTCAGAGGCGTTTAGATCACTTCACCCTTTAATGCACGCCTGTGTCTTTTGTAACACGCTGAGCTGCAGCTTCACCTTAACCTATCACGTGTCCTTGCCTTGCCTCATAGATCTCAGCTCCAACGTCATCCCCGTTGATGACGACGAGGATGAGGAAACCTACGATGACATTGAAGGGTTGGTCACCTCTGCCCTGCCAATGTTGCCCAATGCCTCTCAGATCAGTAGGGGAGGAGGCCATGAGGCTTTGGAGGCTGAAGAAGATGGGGAGGACATCTATGAGGAGCTGCCAGGTGAGAGGATGTTGCAGCGGAAACAACATCCAGGCTGATCCCTTTCAATCAAAGTGATTTCACTCACCGCCTTTCATGCAGGAGACTAAAACGATCCTGTGTTGAAAAACAATGGAGTTAAAGGTCTACTAACATCATCTTTCTACTTTGCATAAAATGTTGCAAGATATATATCTTGTTTCATTCAACTATGTTTGTTTTTGCAAATAAAATGATAAATTAATTTAATTTAGATTTAAAAGTGATTTTAAACTTTGCGGCGTGTTTATTCACGGGAAATCCGATTACACACGAATGCAACATCTGTGACGTAGGATGAAGAATGTCTTTAGAACGCCCCTTTTACATATTCATGGCGGACAATAAATAAACCGACTAATTTAGCAATCTAAGTGAAGATTTGAGCGATTTGTCTTCAGTTTGGGAAGCAGAAAGTTAGATGAACAAGAAACAGCAGGTTCTAATTTAGGTCTGCGCCCGTATTTATTTGAGTCTTACCTTTTCAGGAAGCGAGTGAGCTCCGAGGGGGGGGGCAGCTTTGTTTATTCCATACTTGACGAAGTATTTCATCTTTTGGGAAAGTGAAAAGGCTCACTTGTTCACTGATGATATTAGAACACCCAAATGCAGTGGTGGGCAACGCTAATCAAAAAATTAGTTCCACAATTTCTAAAACGCTTATTAATTTTTTTAGGTCCACAATTTCAAAAGCACAAATGTCTTATGAAAATTAGGGGAAGCTAATCTAATCCGCTATTTATATTCGACAATTGGTAGCCGGCAGCGTTATGCAATATTTGCACTACACTGCCAACTGAAAAGTAACTAAAATGATCCTAAAAGGATGAAATTACAAAAATCAAAGGATTTATTTAATACTTTACGTACATATATTCTATTCGGCCACGAAATTAACAAAAAAGAGAATGATCTTTTAATCCCTAAGACCACTTTTAAATCTCAAATACACGGGTGTGTCGCCACCGCATTTATACATAAAAGTAACCCAAATACATAAAACTAACGACTCACCGTCGAGTGGTGGACACAAAACACACAATAAAATCCTCCGGCCGCGTTAATTTGGCTTGAAACAGCGGGGTTCTCTGCGGATTTATCCAACCCAGCACAACCAGCTAGCCACAGAGTTAGCGTCCAGTTCACCTCTGACCCGGAAGATGTCAAGATTCTATAGGCAGTCAACAGATTTAATGAAAAGTCACTAAAATACATAAAACTAACGACTCACCAAAGGTGGGCGAATGAACGCTAGAGAGCGCTAAATCGCTATTCCGCTTACAGTGGACCTAAACTTTTTGTCAGCGTTTTTGTGAATTGACTAACTTTTATAATTCATAAGCGGATTTCTGCTATTTTTATTTAAAATGCAGTACCGCTAATAACTAATTATCTATCAGTAAAAACCAATAAACTTATTTACAAGCTCATAATGCTGCTTGTTTTACCTTTTTCCCCACCGTAAACAGCAGAGAGGAGGAAGGGTTGGAGGGGGGAGGGAGGGTTGGAGGGGGGAGGGAGCAGAGGGGGGGATCTACCATGTAGGTAAATGCCTGGGGATCCCATCAGCATGAGGCCCCGGCCCCGCCGCGCCCCGGCCAGTCACCTAATTCCTAACATTGATCCTGCTTGTTAATCTACATTTAACATAAAAATAATTATAGTTACGATGAAAACAATCATTAAATAAGCAATTTAAAAAACGGTTGATTTCATTATCCCCCTACTAAAAATGGACTATTCCATCTCGACAGCTTCCGGGTTAGAGGTGAACTCAGAGGCTAATTCCGTGGCTAGCTGTTTGTGCTGGGTACTTGGACAAATCCTTAGAAAACCCAGCTGTTTCAAGCCAAATTAACGCGGCCGGAGGATTCTATTTTGTGTTCTGTGTATACCACGCGACGGTGAGTCGTTATTTTCATGTATTTTTATTACTTTTCATTAAATCTGTTGAGTACCTATAGACGCTAACTGTGTCTGCCGGTTGGTTGTGGGTTACTAATGGAAATCCTTAGAAAACCCAGCTGTTTCAAGCCAAATTAACGTGGCCGAAGGATTTTATTGTGCGTTTTGTGTCGACCATTCGACGGCGAGTCGTTAGTTTTATGTATTTGGGTTACTTTCATCATGTATAAATGCCGTGGCGACACACCCGTGTATTTGAGATTTAAACGTGGTGTTGACCGATGCTGCCTTTTTGGGTGAGCAGGTACTCATCGATCTGTTCACCAAATATAACACACCCATCCCCTCCAGTGCAGCAGTTGAACGCCTGTTCTCGATGGGAAAGGACATTTTGAGGGCCAAGAGAGCCAGCTTGTCTGACACCAATTTTGAAGTGTTGATTTTTATGAGAGGCAACCAGCATCACATGGAGGAGATGAGCACAGAAGAACAGTCAGAGTAGCCTGAAGTTGAGGAAGGGCAGGGAATAAAACTGTTACACTAAGTGACTAAAAACATTTTTTTTTCTATTTCTCATGTTTTATAATCAAAAAAGGCGTTCAATACAAGATCAACTGGACTTTATTTGTTGCAGAAAACGTTTCACCCTTTATCCAAAAGGCTTTTTCAATCCAGAATGGCAGCTGTGAGACTGAGAAGAAGTTTTATACTAATAAAACGCATAAAACTTCAGTCTCACAGCTGCCATTCTGAACGTTTTCTGCAACAAATAAAGTCCAGTTGATCTTGTATTGAACGCCTTTTTTGATTTTATCATGTCCTGGACGACTGAGAATTTTCACCAGCTTATGTTTTATAGGCATTTTGTTGTGTATATACTTTTTATATTTTTATATATTTGTTTAATCACATTGTGTTTATTTACTCATGGCCACCACAATTTTTGAGTAGATGTGTTTTTTCAGTAATACAGTAAAATAGTGTCTGGAAATGTTTTTTTATTTCTTCTTTATTTCTTTCCAAAGAAAATCAAGGTTTTCATGCATGCACATGACATGTGCACAGAAATTAACAAGCACAAATTCACAGCTTTTTCATTTTGTGGCTTAAAAATAAATCATTAAATAATAAACAATAAACTTTATTTGTATAGCACCTTCCTACAATGCCTTGCATTGACCAAGGTGCTTAACAGGACAGAAAATATAAAAACCGGTACAATAAATCGGTGAATGAATGGAAACAAATAAAAATGCTACATACTATACCAAATTTATAAAAGTTACACACTGAAAGCTTTTTTGAACATCATAAATGATTGGAGTCAGAGGCAGAAATTATTTAAAAAATAAAATAAAAATATGTCAGCTTGAGCTTCCTTCCAAACCAATGAGTTCAAAATTAAATAAAAAAATAAGAGGTTGGTTGAATGAATGAAGATAAATTATTTAAAGCTCTTATCTTATGCTGATAAAGACAGACATCTAGTGGTCAAATGGAGCAACACAGTATGTGAAGTTTTGGTTCCTCCTTGCATTGCTTTCGTCATCTGTATACCCATAATGCATTGCAGGGCACTTCAGTTTTCCAGAAAACAGTTAAAAATAAGTTTATCGATGCATTTTTAATGAAAAATCTACAATAAACAAACAAAAAAAGGACAAAGAAGCAGTCGAAAAGCATTCCACACATTAAACAACTTTTAAAATTTTGGACCCTGAGTGAAAGTTGTATTTTAATAGATGACACCCGGAGCGAATCGCTGTTAAAAGGTAGGGTAAGGTGAGGTGTATATTAGTTTATACGCCTGTAGTTGGCAGTGTGGTGCAGATATTGCATAACGCTGCCGGCTACAAATTGTTGAATATAAATAGCGGATTAGATTAGCTTCCCCTAATTTTGATAAGGCCTTTGTGCATTTGAAATTGTGGACCTAAAAAAATTAATAAGCGTTTTAGAAATTGTGGAACTAATTTTTTAATTAGCGGTGCCCACCTTTGCGACTCACCATCGAGTGGTTGACACAAAACACACAATAAAATCCTCCGGCCGCGTTAATTTGGCTTGAAACAGCGGGGTTCTTTGCGGATTTATCCAAGAAACCCAGCACAACCAGCTAGCCACAGAATTAGCCCCCGAGTTCACCTCTGACCCGGAAGATGTCAAGACGGTGAGGGAGGGGAAAAAGGCAAAACAAGCAGCTACGGAGCCAGCATAAGAGCTTCTAAATAAGTTTATTCGTTTTTACTGATAGATAATTAGTTATTAGCGGTACTGCATTTTAAATAAAAATAGCACAAATCCGCTTATGAATTATAAAAGTTACTCACACCAAAGGAAGCCGAGATGTTATTGCCCCATTTTACATGCATTTTCTGGTTAGAATACCAGTAAACTAAAATTCGTATAATAATATCTGGAACACCTCTCTGTTTTAATTTGTCAAATAACTTGTAATGATTGACACGATCAAATGCCTTAGAGGCATCAATAAACCCAATTAACACAGATGATTTTTTTTGCACAGAATCTGCTCTCCTCAGAATCACCAACTCTCTTCTCATGGCAGCAGATTCTGGTTTACTTTCCCTCCTAATACTTCTCGATCTCAGTGCGGCTTTTGATACCATCTCCCACAACATCCTCCTCCATAGACTTTCATCCATTGACATCACCCACACACCCCTCGCTTGGTTTCAGTCCTATCTCTCTGGTCGCANCCCCCCACTCCCTCTCCACTCCCCCACCCATCTTCCCCCGTCTGTGTGAATATTTATATGTATTTAATTATCTGTGCTGACATAGTAGAAACAGCAGAATAATAAAAAATAGATGAATAAAAAAGAGAGGCACACGAACTAAAGTTGATGTTAAGAAGTAAATTTTTATTTAAATAATTTTACAAACCAAGAAATTTCATTAACTTGCTTGAAGAATTCTCGGTGGATCTGAGAAACACAAATACAAATCATTACTTTCTTATTCAGCATTCCTTTTAAAACGTGACTGAGAGAGGATTGATTGCAAACATTTCCCATTGTATTTTTCCTGATATTAAGAAAAATTAGGAAAGGTTACATAATCATCTCTGATGTGCAGGACCTAAAAACTTATGGTTAAATATAAAATAAATATTTAAATACTTTTTTTAAATCATGAAGGTAGCCGAATGCTACATAGAGACTCTAGTATTTGATCGATCTTGTTTATAAAATTCTAATCCAAATACTTTAGGTTTTAAAGGCTTAACAACGTTAAATTAGGACGTTTTAACAGTAGGCCTGGCGCCCACACCAGCGGTCCGATTTAATAAAATTTTAGCGAGAAAGACTCCAAATTGTTTCGCTGAACCAAGCGGACAGATCCGTTTTTATCATGAAAATCTGACGAAGAAAGATCCGATTTTACATAATCCAAAAATTACGTTTTTTATCGGAAATGAAAGCTAAGCTAATGCTGACGGAGCCGCCAGCTAAAAGCTTCGTCCGTCCGAAAACAGTGCAAATGCCGTTGTACTGTGAAACCAAACGTTTCTAAATTGTTTTCTCTGCAAAAAGAAACTGAGAATTCGCTTACCAATTTTATAGAAATAGTTCTGTCGAAAAAGCTGAATGATGACGAGGCAAGAATTCAGGAGGCCTTGCTGTCATGAGAACTTTGATACAATGTTGCCAGATCTCGCGACAGAAGCAAGCGACCAGCCCAAAACGAGCCCAAAACGAGCCCAACTGGCAACCCACCCCATTGTGTAAAACTAGGACCGTTTTTAACCAGTATAAACATACATTTGTTATGGCGTTGCATACAGACGGGAGAAAAAAATTATGCTATACACTTTGAAAAACGTAGCCACTCTAAAACATAAAGATACATTTTGCATATTTATACAGATTAACCCCATTATACCTCTGGGACTCATTTGAGATCTGAATTTTAAATGAAGAGTGATGACAACACTTGACAATAACAACAATAGACATTCATGAAAGCTGCGTACAACTTAGTAAAAATAAACTAAAAAATTGAACAGCTAACCATGCTAAGTATGCGCCCTTTTCTCCCATTTTTTAATTATATTATTTCCCCATATTTCCCCACTTATTGGAGCTAATTTTAGCGTGGTCTTGTCACTAGACGAAGAATAGAGTGAAATGAATAACAAGCCCAAATAAGCGACTTTACGTTCAAAGTAAGCCCAGGTAACCGCAATAAGCGACTACAGAAAACAAAGAGCCCAGAGTAGCTTATGATGAGCGGTCTTGGCAACTATGCTCAGTCACCTGTGATTATCTGAGGGGAACAGACAAGTAACATTCATGAAACAAAAACAGTTTTATCTTGGTCATCCAGAGAGGTTCAGTTCATGTTTTCAGATTCTGAGTAGGGTCTGTTACTGCGAGGTGAAGTGAAGTTGAGAGGAACTGGATGTTTTTATAGCAGTCGCATAGGGTGTTGATAAAACACGGATTATTTTTGGATTTAATGCAAAATAAATGGGAAGTAGAGCAAGTATTACCGGTATACTGCATTGAATTACAATTATTGACTATTTAAACTTTTATAATAAGCTTGTTAATTTAAATTAACAACCATAATCAGATCAAAATTATTAAGTTTAGGCATTTTAGGATGACAAGTCTTAGAAAAATTTAGCAGAAATTTATTTTTAGACTTGCCAGTAAATTCTGTCTTTTAAAGGTTTAACTAAATTGATAAAACTTTGACACTTATAAAGGATAAAAAAGTATTCTTGTCAAATAGAAACTGGACTAGATTGTAAGTTGAAACGCTCAAATTCATTATTTTAAAACGATTTTTGCATACATTAAAAATGTTTTATCGATTTTAATAAGCTATTTCACAGTTAAGTGGATTTTAGGAGCTGTTTCCTTTTAAGAGTTATATAATGTGACTGAAATGATTAATAATAATAATGCTTTATTAGAAGTAACTTTTCAGCAAATACTGTAGGTTAAATACGCACAAGAATCCAGCCAACTCACCAGGAGTAGAAGACACATTTTATTGTTAAAACCTAATTTTGATATTGATTTGCATAAATTATGACCATTAAAGGCAAAAAGAGGTCTGGTGAATTTGATAGGTAATTAGAATAACATATTGTTTGACCATGTAATGCAAAAGCTTTGACAGCAGTAATAAGGGTTGTTTTTATTCAGACAGATTGGGTTTGTATATATAATAATAATAATTTGGAATATTAAACCGGGAAGTACTCACAGACACGCCTTGACTAATTACACATTTTAATTTTAATCAATACTTTTCTATTTGAATCTCAGTTTGTAATAAGTGGAAATTGGACTTTAAACATTGAAAACTTGGGACCACAGGGCAAAATCACCCAGCCCATGCTTTGACTTTTGATAAGTGAACCACTGAAAAGTGGTAAGTGAGGACTTATCTTAATAATTTCAATAAATTGACATGCATGATATTTTCTGAAATATAATTGGGCTACAATATTTCAGGTTTCAGGTTAAATTGACGATTTTACTCATACGTAAATTAATGGTTTTAGATCTGTTATGCAGATCAGATTAAAAGGATGCCTCTGTTGAAAATTCACTTTTATGTAAATGAACATTTTAAATTCCATTGTGCAAACCAGACTTGCAGAGGTGGCTCTGTTCAAGGTAAACGCTTATAAGAAATAACATGATTACTTTGAGCCTGGTTTGTTAAGGATTTTTACGTTTTTCTATTTTTCTCATTTTTTTCTTAGAAGCGGCATCACGGTGTTTGTGGAGCGGAAACCGTAAGTCTGTAGGACCTCACGACACTTTACAGAAACACATGGTTAGTAGTACATATATTATGATAGGGTCATGTCAAAGAACACATGCAGCGTCTGAATTTTTGAATCACAAACTACTGTGGTTATTGATTGGATCGGATCAGATTCAATATTTAGGGCATGTCCGGAACTGGCTCACTGACTTCACCGAGAACACCAAGGCTGGACTCCCAGGCTACCCTGCTCAAAATAAACAATCGAGGGGCTTAAAGAACTATGGCACTGAACGGGGGCTGTGCACTGGACTTTTCTCTGAACAAATGACACCACAAAGACTTTCACAAAGAACTGTCAGAACACGGTCATCAAACACAAATGACCAGAATATGCGGTCCGGGTGTGATGGATCGATGATGAACAAAGATCTCACCCAGGAGCAAAGATCTCACCCAGAAACAAAGATCTCACTGGATGCTGTGACAAGAGGGAGCTGAACAGGTTCTCCAGAAAGACAAAGAGAACAGGTCTTGAAGTCAACCACGCCAACTGTCCAGCTGAAGGTCATGCCCCCCGTATGGATCTGTGAAGATCTGTCAATAATCCTGGTATCGTGTTTCAAAACTGCAGTCTGCTTAATTTTATTTAATGTAACACATTCTCATGATATGGCCTGCTAGAGCAAGGCCACAGAATTTGTAGTTTATATTATGTGGGTCTGACGACTTATTTTTCCACTTCCAGTAACTTCGTGATGGTACAGAGATAATGATCCCAGCTCATAACCCTGAAACAAGTTAATGTTTATATTTTCTTTTACAGATTAAAATTGTGTCTCCACAAACATTCATGCAAAAGTTTTGTGGAGCTGAAGGAAGGATAGCAATTGTCCTTGAACTGACTGAGTGCGTTTTGGTGGGTCTGGTTTGCCACAAGGAAGTTATTGTTAAAACAATTTTTATAGCTTTATGCTTTAAATCTTAGATTGTTATTTATACCATACCACTTTATTTATAGAGCACTTTGGCGGACGCGGGCCAACCAAGGTGCTGTACGATAGAAACAAGCCAAGCAGACAGGAAAACAAAACAAAAAAAAAAAAAAAAGGGAAGAGAAAGTGTTCCTAGAAATAACTAATAATAATAAGGAATATATCACTAATAACATTAATGAAGGCTCATAAAAGGAAACAGCTCATTCATTGATTAGATGATCAGTTATACAAAAAATAACTTTTTAGATTTTTATATTCAACAGCATAGCCATTTAAAGGATCATTTAAGAAGCACGTTGTACTGTAGGATAAATCAGATAAACCTACAAACCACATTGCTTTATGTATGTTGTTTAATAAACAGGTATGTATATGTCATTTGATAAACAGGTATTTATTTTTTAACAGATCCAAAGAGAAAAGATGGGGGACGCCCTGGAGTTTTGGATCTATTCAAAAGGTTGATTTGAAAGGTTGATTTTGAAATGTGGTGGTTCTATATTTTTAAAACACGACTGACTCTGACTATAGACTGGACTTATTTTGAGCACATGAACCACATGTTTTTATTGTAAATTCTATATGTATATATGTATGCATGTCTATATGTATGTCCGTCTATATGTATATATGTATGTATGTCTATATGTATGTCCGCCTATATGTATATATGTATGTGTGTCTATATGTATGTATGTCTGTCTGTACGTATATGTCTGTCTATGTCTGTATGTATGTTTAGACTTTTTCTACAGACTATGAAAAAGGTAAAGTATTTTAGGTGAGTATAAAACGTCTCCGTCTCCTGCTACTCATTTTGATGATCATGCTAATTCAGAATAACTTACTAATTAAAATAACCTCAAATCAGAGTGAGTGATTACTCATTTTCACTGAAGAATGAAATCATTTGTTGTTGTGTTGTTTTTGCCATTAAATACAAATGTTTTAGATAGTAAGAATGGAATTTTATTTTATGTTTAAAGAAACAATTATTATTATAGCCGATTACAGAATTTAGTTTAAGTTAAGTTAAGGAGTTACCCACAGTAACTAACTAAAAGTTTATTTTATTTTTGTGCCCATAAAGGGCTATTTTGTTGTGTGTTTGAGAATTATTTCCCACATCTTTGAAAGTGTATGAGTTCTATTTAATTGTTTAAGACAAATTAGATTGGTTCTTTTTTGGTTAAAACAAATTAGATTGGTTTTTTGGTTAAAACAAATTAGATTGGTTCTTTGGTTAAGACAAATTAGATTGGTTCTTTTTATTTTAAAACAAATTAAATAGCTTATTTCTTTTATTTGTTTAACACAAATAGATTAGTTCTTTTTATATATATATATGTTTCTTCTCAAAAGTTCTATTTCTTTGGAAAAAGCTTAGTTTTTGTGGTTAAATAGACTAATCCCTGCTAAATATATTATTCCTTTTAAAACTTTTGACATAAGCCATAAAGTGAGACCATACTCATTGCAAAATTCTCCTCAAAATCAAAATCTTTATTTCTCACAAATATTGAAATAAGTCATGCAATATGACAATCATCACCACAGAGTTATCCAAAACTTTATATCTCTCAAACCATCCTAAAAATGTGATCCTGAATTTGTCAGGGCGTTACTGTGGAGGCACGGGACGGTGGTGTGAGTTTTTGCCCCTAATTAGAAATTCGGCCTCAGGGGATGTTTTTCCGCACCGCTCACCTGATTGATAATAATAATAAATAATAATAATAATGAATTCAATTTATAACAATGATCAGTTTATATATGATAAAGAGGATGAAATGATGGAGATGTTCAATATTTATCATCTAAAACTAATTACTCTGACCCAATAATTATAACCCAGCTCACTTATATCAAATATTCTCTGTTCCCTTTAAACACTTATATTTGATAGTACAAACATGTTGTTTGCTTTGCTCCTTGATACAGAAGAGACAGTCTTCTAGCCTTGACAATCTTTGGATTAGATGTTCTTGTTTGATCAGAACCATGACTTGTTTGTTTTATCTGTAAGACGTCAGAGCTTGTCAAACTCCACCTGCTTCTTGTTTAAATAGCTTGTCATGTCCAGTACAATTCGGAATTGTGCAGGACAATGTATTTGAGACCAAACTAAGTTTCAAAAGACATTAAAAAGCCTTCCCCTTTGCAAAGTTGTTTGTCTGATTTAACACTGTTCTCTTGTTTATCTTTGTGTGGTTTTTATTAAGGTAACAGGGGTTTAAAATCCCCATCAATATATATATCTTATATCATTCAGCTCTGTTTGTTTTTGCAAAATAAATTATAAATATATTAAAATTTCATTCCAAGTTATGGTAGTTTTTTCTCTGGGACACGCCCCTAAAAATCAGTGCACTTCCGCAAAACATCATTGTGACGTACCCGTGGGTAGCCGCTGCTCAACGCGCATGTAAATAATAATGGCGGAGCATGTCGAACAAACACAACCTATTGTTAGTACATGAATGTATTAAAGCAATCGAAGGGTTATTATTCATCCTATACAGTTATTGGACACTCGATTAATTGAAAAGTGATTTAGACACGGTTTATTTCATACACAAGTGAGGATAGCTTCATGATGTAGCTTCTTTGTTCTTGGGCTATGCTAACAGAGTCCCAATCGCGTTTGATATCTATCATTTTAAGACAGTAAATCATCCAAAACTCTCATTAATAAACCCTCCCTGAATAAAAAAAATTACAGATGTTACCTGATCGGCAGTAAGATGGTCGCTGCAGACATACGACTCTTAGTAGGAACCCATCAGTCCCTCGTTCTCTGTACTTCCATTCTAGGCAAAGTTTCTCATCTTTTGGGAATTTGTGAATGCTCACTTGTTCACTGCTGATATTAGAACACCCAAATGCGCTACAACGTGACGGCATTTTTCAAGTTACACAAAAAAAGAGGCGATCTTTCAGAAAAAGAATCTGTATGGCAAGCAGTTAAAACACAAACAAACAGGCAAGGCTCTGCCTTATGCCCAGTGCCCACGGGTACGTCACAATGATGTTTTGCGGAAGTGCGCTGATTTTTAGGGGCGTGTCCCAGAGAAAAAACTACCATAACTTGGAATGAAATTATAATATATTTATAATTTATTTTGCAAAAACGAACAGAGCTGAATAAAACAAGATATATATGTTGTGACAAATATGCAAATTTCCAACATCATGTCACAATACCTTGAACTGCGCTCAGTCCTATCTTCATGGACAACATGTGGTTTTGTCTTTCTAGAAACCAGTTCAGGGTTGTTTGTAGTTTGTGACAACTGGCGTATTAAAGTTGTAAGTTGTGAAAACTTTCTATTCAGTCATTTTCTGCTCATCATCTGAACCAAACCAAACCAAAACAAACAAACAAAAACATATATAAATGGGCCCCCATATTGATTCAAGCCCAGGGGCCCCCATCCTCCTAAATCTGGCCCTGGACACAGTTTAAAAAAAAGTCTGGTAAAAGAACCAGATCTTCAGGTGTGATTCTTCTAATTTATGGACACACGGAGTCCTGCCAAGTCAGCAATTAGCGGGTTCGACTCAGGAGCAGGTTCTGTCCTTAAAGACGACCTGCTCTGCGTCCGTGATCTGAATCTTACCTCAGTCGATCCTGAAGACGGCTAATGTTTCTAAAGCCTTGGGGTCAAAACTACGCCTGTTTTCCAAATACATGTATTCAGGTAAAGTTTGTTGTTAGAAACTGACTCCAAGGAACACTCTCCTTTTAAATGCCTCATTTTTATGGCAGCTTTTATGTTCTATTCTAGCTAAACCGTTATTATCATTCCATCAAAGTACAAAAAAAAAGCTGGCTTTGCTTCCCAGAGTGAAAGTGAAAACTGTATATAAAAAAACCTGTATAAACATATTTAAATGCTCCAAATGTGAAACACAAGCAGACTGAAATTACACTTGTCCCCTATTGCACTTACTCAGTTCTTATTACAGATTTTTTTCAATTCTGTAACGACTGGGGGATAAAAACATTTTTTTTAATCTGTCAAACAGATCATGGTCTTTTTCAGCAGCTCAGAGGTGTTCAGGCTCCAGGTCAGAATCTGCTCAATCTGGACTCCAGAAAACGGTGGTCAGATACTCTCTCCATCGTCCGTGCTTTTAATCGAGGGTGGGATTTACGGTGGTTTTCCAGGAGCTGTGGGAACCAAAAGGAGACGTGTCTTTCAGCTCTGAATCAGCATGTACGCTGAAACATGCTGACGTTAGTTTACTGGTCAAGAAGCCAAATGTCAGGTGTTGAACGGCTGCAGTCGTCACAGATTTTCTTCAGTATTTGACAGCTTAAGCAGAAAGACCCTCAGAGAGGCAGAAACAACTAAAACTTCGAATTCACCAAACCATCACCTTTGATTATTTTTAAACATGTCCATCGAAAGGTGCTGAAACTGCACATGCATCGTTACTTTTCATCCCCCGCCTGTAAGATAAAGGTCACAAATCAAGGTCAAAATCAAAACAAGGTGCACTGCCCATAACATCTGGTCTGCTCAAGCTAACAAATCTTTATGCGCATGTGCATCATCGCAAGATGGAGTGTAAGTGCACATTTCTTCACCCCAGCTCCAAGGTCAAGGTCACAGATCAAGGTCAAAGTTCACACAAGACCTTTTCTCGTCCGGACCATAAATTCTGTTGGAGGTTTCTTCCTTTTTAAAAAGGTTTTTTTTTTTCCTTTCCAATGTTGCCACTGTGCTTGCTCAGGATGGAAGACTGCAACAAAGCCAAAATTCAACTTGTCTGCTGGATTCTTTAGAAAGAGAACTTTACTAATTGGCTTTTCTATGTACAGGTAGTCCTCGACTTACGATGTTTCGTGGTTACGACACGCATCTCCATAAAAAAAAATATATATATATATATATATATATTGAAAAAAATATTTAGAAAAGCCGAGTTACGCAGTTTCCGGTTTTACGTTCTAAACGTAGCGGCAGAGAAATACTGCCCTGTACTCTCTAAAAAAGCTAAGTCTGGTCCTCTGGACATAAAAAAAAAACTTGTTGGACCAGGCTGGACACGCAGCAGCTGTAGAAAAGTAGCTGTTTTATGGACGGCGGTTTTACGACGTAAACGAATGGAGAATACTGAGGAGGAACAGAGGAAATGGCTTCACCAGCATTCCAAAGTAGGAAATTAACTCTTTTTTTCCCTTCATTATGGCTTTCAAATGTACGTGTGTTTTGATAATTATAGGATAGGCTATAAGTGCTTGGTAAAATACAGTACTGTACAAATAAGGTGAAGTATTTACGTATGTTCCGACTTACGCCGAAATTCGTGTTACGACGCAGCGTAGGAACGATCTCCATCGTAAGTCGAGGACTACCTGTATGTGAATGCTCCTGTAAAGTGCCCTGAGACAACTTTGTTGTGATTTGGCGCTATATAAATAAACTGAATTGAATACATTGTGCAGTCAAATAAAAATGCTGCAGTGCTGAATCCTAGTTTGTCGGCCAGTTTATAAGTTGTCATGTGTGGATTTTAAAAAGTAAACCTTGATGAAACAGCAGCTCCTTTGATGGGGGTTTTAAATAGCAGCTGTCACAGTGTCACCACTGAACTGTGGTGCTGGTTTTATTTTCATCCAACCAGACAGTTCAGTTTATCACGGTAAAGCTTCGTGTGCAGGTCGCAGCTCTTCCTGCAGGTTCCTGAGCCCAGAGGTGGAGTCAACCGCCCACAGCTGAGAGTCATCCCAGTAACGAGCACCAGGACTATCAGAGGCTGCAGAAGAGCTTCCTTCTCTGCTGGAGCGTTACCTTCTGGTATTTCTGCTATATGTGTTAATCCTCCTGATGAAGTTAATCTCACCTCGTTCTCCTCTCCTTCGCACATGGTTCCCGAGACTCCTGGACCTCTGTGGCTGCTCTCGAATCCTTGACCCCCTGTGAGTTACCAACCTTCCTTGTGGATCTTCTCCAGCTGCTCCTATGCCGTCCAACCGCTTGCCTTCACGTTCCGCCTGTGCTCCTTCCAGTGGGACCTTCTCCATCCAGGAACCCCCAGCCGTCCACTCTCTGCTGCACATCTACCACTACAAGATATCTCCCACCTGCATTATCCAGCTGCTCCACACAGCTGCTGATGTTTCGCAGACGTTTACACTGTGTTTACTCCACTTCATCGTTTCACTGTAAATAAATCACTTCATGTACTGAAGGGTTCTGAGTCCTCAGTCTGTTCGCTCTGAGTAAACGCCACCGTTACGACAGTAAAACCAAAGATGGCAGTTTTAAAATGCATTTTGGTTTGGTTACGTTTCTGGTACTTTTTACGTTTGAGCGCCGGTAAAGTTTCTGTAAAAAATAAACTCAGAGGAACCGAGGTGAATTATTTTTTGGATGTCTTGTTTGAACCAATCTCTCTCCCTGATTTGTATTCTCCAGTAGTAAAGTCAGAAGCTTTTATTTCATGTAGGTTCTGCCCTGCAACCCTCAACTCAAATGACTTTGAGTCTCTTTGTTCTGGGCTGCGATCCAGGCCGGGGGAGCGGGTTAGAGAATGATGCATGGAGGTGGTTAATTAATGTGATATGCTGCCCAGGCAGAGACGGCAGCCATTCTTATTTCTGCCCTGCCGGAGATACGAGATCAGTCCCATACCACGTCTGTCAAACGTCCTGCTCCAACCTCCCCAGTCCTGTGGATCAATCACGTTCAGGTGCTTCATCAGAAGCTTTAAAACACAACAGCAAGGAGCTTCTTTCAAAAGGACAAGCTCTTCTCTTTGAGTTTTGTTTTGTGCAGAGGCTCCATATGTTAAAGCATTGGTTCCTCGTGGTGGAGGTGGTTGAATGTGGACCATTCTGTGAAATGAAAATAAGCGGCAGCTCAGTGACTTGCTGCTTTATGCTTTTATCATTGGGATCATCACGGTGCCTGAACAGCGACTCCTGCTGTTTTTATAGCCGCATTCTTCATTATCTGCGTGAAATTATAAAAGTGCCATATATAATATAAAATCATGAGATAATTTGAAAAAAAAATTCACTTATTTTAGCAGGTTTTAATGGTTAGGCGTAAATGTTGGGCATACGGTTCAAACTTTCTTACTTTTATTAAAATAATTTTTATTTTTATGTGAAGTTTTATTGTTGAATAAATTACATTTAACATAGTTTATTGTGGGATTCCTCTTCCATGGAGAACAGATAGCAGCAGAAAGTCAGGATGTCACATGTTCACATGCGTGTTTCTAATGGGCAGAAATGGAAGTCAAAACTAGACAAGTTGAATTTCCTGTGAAAATACAATGTGAATGTTTATTGCTGAAGAACTTGCTGAAACGCTGCTGCTAAATACTTGCTGAAATGGAAGAACAAGCCCAAGGCAGAAGAAGAAAGCAGAAAGAACACGTATTTGCTGAATTGGGTTTAAATAAACAGAAATTAGCACCCAAAAAAAAAAGGGGGGGGGGGGTGCTGAAATTGGCAAAAACAGCTGAAAAGTAGCTAAAGATGCTGAAATTAGCTGAACTAGAAGAACAAGCCTAAATTAGCAGAACAAAGCAGAAAGAACGCATATTTGCTGAAGTAGGTTTAAATAAGCAGAAATTAGCACAAAAATTAGGAAATTAGCTAAAAAAGCTTAAATTAGCAAATAAAACTGCTCAAAAGTAGCGGAAAGTCGAATAATTCAAAGGAGTAAACAGATCTAAAGATTTGAAGGATGTAAAATTAGCTCAATTCATTTATGAGGAAAAATGGCAGAAAAAGCCCAATATTTCAAAAAGCTAAAGTTGCACCAATACCAAAAGTCACAGCAGGATTGTACTGAAAGAGCTCAACGTTTTCATTTATGCTTTGTTGAAATAGCTGGAAACCTATGGGACGAGAAAGATGCTGAAAACCTACAGTACATACAAAAAGAGGATCACAACAGAGTGAACACTTCATAAACATTCAGACTATTAAAAAGCAGCATTGCTTGAAGAAATGCGTATCGCCCATTCGCCCACCGTCTTATACCCATCGTCTCTGTAAGAGTGGATTATTTTATCTTGTGGTTCATGACCCTGACTGGACTTTGCCGATGTGGATTTAAATGTTGTGTTATTGGATTTGTGAAACTGATTTTTGTCTCCAATCGTAAAATGAAAGGGGACTTGGACCATTCATCCATCTTGTGAGCATGATAACTTGAAAATAAGAAACATGCCGCCTTTTGTTTTGGTGTGTGGCTGCATTACCATACCATACCATTTTATTTATAGAGTACTTAGGTTGGCCTTGTCGCTGTTTTAAGTGCTGTACAAACAGACAAAAAACAGGCAACACATAGGCAACATACAAACTGAAGTAAAATCAGAATGTAGACGTAAAACTGTTGCTGATAATAAATATAACGACTAACGTGTGAATCATACATACAAGAGTATCTTGAACTGGATTTGAAAGTGAACCGGTAGCCAGTGCAGGGAGGCCAAGACTGGTGTAATATGCTTTCTTTTGCCTGTACTGGTTTAAAAAATCGGTCTGCTGCATTCTAGATCAGTTGTAGTCGTGCAATGGTGGTCTGACTGATACCAAACAGGAGTGAATTGCAGTAATCAAGCCTAGATGTAATGAATGTGTGTATCACTGTCACCAGGTTATTTTTGGACAATATGGGCTTCAGCTTAGACAGTCACTTCAGCTGGAAAAAAAAGGATTTAACGGTCATGTTTACATGACTGTTGAGTTTCATGGAAGGATCCATTATCACTCCCAGATTTGTGACTCTTTGTTTTTCTGGCAGGGCTAGAGCAGAAAGGTCATTGCAGTGGTTTGTGATTGTGTCGTTGGGAGGGAACAACATGACTTCAGGTTTCTTTTCATTGAAACTTAAGAAATTTAAAGCCATCCAGTCCCTGATGTCAGCCAGGCAGTCGAGCAGAGGTTGAATAGAGCATGTACCATTGTGTCTTAGGGGGAAGTAAATTTGACAGTCATTGGCGTAGAAGTGGAAAGGTATGTTGTGTTTCTGGAAAATAGCACCAAGTGGCAGCAGGTATAAAGAGAATAGGAGAGGACCCAGGTTGACCCCTGTGGAACCCCCCATTTGAACCAATTGAGGGCTGACCCATGTGATGCCCACCCACTGCTCCAACCCAGCAATGAGGATCTAATGGTCGATGGTGTCCAAGGCGGATGTAAGGTCCGGTGTCAAAACCAGATGTAAGGTCTAATAGGACAAGCAGCACAGTCACCAGTGTCTGTGGATAAGAAGATGTCATTAAAAACCTTTAGTAGGGCAGTTTCAGTGCTGTGGAGAGGTTTAAAGCAGATTGGAATAACTCAAGGATAGCGTGATCCTCCAGGAAGCACTTCAACTGGGACTCAACTATTTTCTCTAGAAGTTTAGAAACAAATGGGAGTCTGGAGACAGGTCTGAAGTTGGATACGATTGAGGGGTCAAGGTTTGTTTCTTTCAGGAGAGGTTGAACAGCAGCATGCTTAAAGGTTTTTGGCACCACACCAGTGGATAAACTGCTATTCACAATAGCAAGAATGGAGGGACCTAGAGTAGGAAAAACCTCCTTTAGTAGTCAGAGGGACCACATCAAAGGGGGAACAACAGATCTTGCATTGACCAACACATTCTGATAGCATTAAGAAGATCAGTATCAAAAAATAGGTTGCCACGTCTAAATCCAAAATGGCTACCACCACATGAGTGGGAGTGGTGGCACAGAGGTTAGAGAAGGCGGGACTGTGATTGGAAAGTCACTGGTTCAACTCCTCGGACTGACAACGTCAAAATGTGGGTGAAAAAGGTGAAACACCAACACCTGCCTCCACCCTCATTTGCGAGCAAGGCCCTCAACCCCTACCATATGCTCCCAAACAGGCCCCCCTTGAAAATGAGTCCTCGTGACTCACTGAGACTCACTGAGACTATCGATATGAATAAAAGTTAAATTAAATTAAAATGTATGGAAATCGATTCCCCAGATTGTGGGTTTCGCCGGGTACTCCTGTTTCCTCCCACAGTCCATAAACATGCATGTTAGGCTGATTGGTAACTCTAAATTGTCCCTAGGTGTGAGTGAGAGCGTGAATGGTTGTTTGTCTCGTTTGTCTCTGTGGCCCTGTGATGGACTTGCGACCCTTCCAGGGTGTACACCGCCCCTCGCACAGTGATTGCTGGACATGGAAACCGGCGACTCCCGTGACCCAAAATGGAAGAAGCGGGTAAAGATAATGGACGGATGGTTCCCCAGATTGTGTTCGATTGAGTTCACATAAAATAGGTAAATGTGTTATTTCCTAACAGACGTGTTCCTTAAATCAACATACTTTAGGTTTGAATGTTTTCTGCAGGAAGGGGTGAACCACATCAGTTAACAGTTACAGACACTGAGCCACGCAGGCCGAAGACCATCAAGTTGCTAAAGCGTTTCCAACAACTTGTCCTGGAGGGGTTCCACATTTGGATCAGTGTCCTGACTGGCAGTTGTCCTCCATCAGGAGACATCAGGAGGTAATCTGCCATCATCTGGCTGCAGATGTCCAATTAGCAGCGACAGGCTGATCACCATGTCGGACGTGGAGCACGATCCTGGACGTCAACTCAGCATCCAGGGGACCCTGCAGGACATCTGCTATTCAAAGTCCATTTAGTCTGTATGGCAGAACATTTTATTACCTGCCATGTTAGTCCTCTGTAGCTGTTTTATATACACACACACTGTGACGAAGACAGTAACACCCCCACCACCACCACCCCTTGATAAAACTGGGCTGCCGTGAGATCCTCAGAGGAGGAAACCTACATACACCAGTGATAACCTGTATATCAAGCTCTCAATCTGCCACCCGCTGAAGGGGGGGGGAATAAATAGACTTCATCTTGGTGAAAACGGGCTCTCCTTGTCCACAAAGAGGTAAATCTTGCCTTTTGTGAAAGTGGGACGTGCTGAGGCACCGAGGGAAAAGACAAGGGCAGCCAGGCTGGACCATGAAGGAGGAGAAAGAGGAGGCGTGATGGTTCCCTCCCTCTGCAGGTGTCATTACATCTCACTTAGAGTGTCTGCATAATTCAGAGTCTCAGCTGACAAGCTTCCCCTTGTGACGCTGCGTCGAGATTACATGTTGACAAAACAATCAGCAGAAGCGCAGTCCGACTCTGCAAGTGTCAGCTCGTCCTCATCACTCTCCTCTCACCGCGCCCTCGTCCTGAAAGGGGTCGGTCGTCCAGACCAATTTAGAAGTGTCCCGTAATTATAGACTTGTCAGTACTGATTTTCATCAACAGCCGTGCGCGCGCGATGATCCCACAGGAATGTTAATGAGTCCTCGATTGGAGTTAATCAGCTGCAGGCGTCGCCGCAGCGTTTCCCCGTGCTCCTCTGCTGCGTGGCCGTCCAACGTAAACGCCATTGTTGTGCTTTCCAAGGCTGAAGGACAGGAAGACACAATGTGATGCCACTGCCCTAATCCTTTCCTACCCCCGGGGTGAAAGAAAGTGCTTCAACCGCAAATTCTTAGTTTTAGTCAAAGTTTATGTCCACTTGGTTCGCCACTCTTGACTTGCCGTACAATCCCTTCACTTAATTAGTGGAGCTATTTCTTCTCGACAGGCCTCCCCGAGGGTCATGGATTCAGAGAAATTCTTCAGCTAATGGGAATTGCTGAGCACTTTGTTCATTTTAATGCGCCTCGGCCGGGTAATCTTTTGACACTGTGAAGGGAGCGCCAACACAGAAAGGTCTGAGGAGACGAGCAGTCCGTGGTTAAAGGAACCGAAACAGTCAACACTAAAAGTCACGTCTCTGAGCTGGACGGCAGCGTTTTCTGATTAATTATGTCTCCCAGCGCATGTGTGTGGGGTGTTATTTGTGCTGGTTCAAGAGGCTCAGTTCCAAATGTCATGTTGTTATTGTTCTGCGAGGATGACGGGGTTCAGATCA
Organism: Garcialebias charrua; assembly: GCA_038048925.1. Taxonomy (NCBI): domain Eukaryota; kingdom Metazoa; phylum Chordata; class Actinopteri; order Cyprinodontiformes; family Rivulidae; genus Garcialebias; species Garcialebias charrua. Next base: position 52,449 of record JBBPBX010001929.1, on the reverse strand, counting down.
GAAAATGGGATTTCTTTGTTGTATTACGACTGATGAAGGCTGTGGGAGATCAGCAGTCCATGCGGTGGTCTCTTGATCCTGAGGCTGCAGGTTTGAGCCCAGGGTGTATCAAGAAGGGTTTCCTGTGTACAATTGTTGCCAAGATGTTTGTACAATTTGACTTGAGGTGAGACGACCACAGGAGAAGAGACCAACTGAAAGAAAACGACATGAGAAACAAAAGAAGGAATAATAAGGTACTCTTGGTGCCCTGTGATGGACTGGAGGTCTGTCCAGGTGTCCCCTGCCTCTCACAAAGTGTGGATGGATGGATGGATGGATGGATATGGTAAATGGTAAATAGAGCTTACTCATATAGCTCTTTCCAGCCCCCTTTGAGGGGCCCCAAAGCACTTCACAGTACCAGCCATCCACCCATTCATACACACATTCATACACCGGTAGCGGTAGACTGCCTTGCAAGGTGCTGCCTGTCCTACCGGGATGGATGGATGGATGGATGGATGGATGGATGGATGGATTGTGGATTATGGATGTTGGATGGATTGTTGATTATGGATGTTGGATGGATTATGGATTATGGATGTTGGATGGATTATGGATGATGGATGTTGGATGAATTATGGATGATGGATGTTGCATGGATGGATGGATGGGTTATGGATGTTGGATGTTGCATGGATGGATGGAAGGGTTATGGATGTTGGATGGATGTATGTATGTTGGCTGGTTGGATTATAGATGATGGATGGATGGATTATGGATGGTTGGATTATGGATGATGGATGGATTATGGATGTTGGATGGTTGGATTATGGATGATGGATGGATGATGGATGTTGGATGGTTGGATTATGGATGATTGATGAACGGATAGATGTTGGCTGGTTGGATAGATGATAGATTATGGAAGAATGAATGGGTCATGGATGTTGGCTGGTTGGATGGATGATTATGGAAGAATGGATGGATTATGGATGTTGGATGGTTGGATTATGGATGATGGATGGATGATGGATGTTGGATGGTTGATTATGGATGATTGATGAACGGATAGATGTTGGCTGGTTGGATAGATGATAGATTATGGAAGAATGAATGGGTTATGGATGTTGGCTGGTTGGATGGATGATTATGGAAGAATGGATGGATTATGGATGTTGGCTGGTTGGATGGATGATTATGGAAGAATGGATGGATTATGGATGATGGATTATGGATGATGGATTATGGATGACAGATGTTGGATGGTTGGATTATGGATGATGGATGAATGGATTATGGATGACGGATGTTGGATGGTTGGATTATGGATGATGGATGAATGGATTATGGATGTTGGATGGTTGGATTATGGATGATGGATGAATGGATTATGGATGACGGATGATGGATGGTTGGATTATGGATGATGGATGAATGGATTATGGATGATGGATGTTAGATGGTTGGATTATGGATGATTGATGAACAGATAGATGTTGGCTGGTTGGATAGATGATAGATTATGGAAGAATGAATGAGTTATGGATGTTGGCTGGTTAGATGGATGGATTATGGAAGAATGGATGGATTATGGATGTTGGATGGATGATGGAGGATGGATGGTACGCTTGTTAACCTGTAGCTTTCTATCTTGTGCTTTGAGACCTTTTTTCTTCTGCTTTCTTTAAGATATGAATAGTTTGAACCTCAGAATTTGTGTGCTCAGAAAACATGTTGTTAATGACTCTCAGCTACTTCCACTCCAATGTCAGCATTTGTCACAATAACTGAGATTTAAACATTTTCTGTTGGCTAACTTCAACTCTGGTGGCCATCTTAAACAAGAATTTGTGCATTCAGTGAAAACTTTCTGAACTGTATTAACCTGTGGTGGTTTATGAGATATTTTGCTAACAGTCACACTAACAGAGACACAGTTACATCCTTGCCTGCCTGTCGTGGAAGTGGATGATTACAAATCTCGTCCTTCTTGAGTTTTAGAGAATAATGAATATCTATCCACGTGTTTAGGATTTTAAGTTGCCTCGTCTTTTCGTCCCACGTTTTCAAAGACGAACTTGTGGCGTTTCTAAAAGTGAACTTGGAGTGAGCTCGTTGTGGATGTGTTCACCCTGCAGTCATAAAGTTAAAAAACCAGCTTCTCTTTTCTCCTGCTTCAACAAATTCCTCAAGGAAAGTGCAGCTCAGCTTCATCGTCGGACCGCTCCGTTGTTCCACTAATGAACGGCGCCTTGACGGGCCTGGACCGGACCGGCAGCAGATGACTGCACACGGAGGCGCCGGGTCTTGACAGCATGTTCTAACTAGGCCACACTCCTGAACGCTGCTGGATCCTTTTCCTTTAACTTGCTCTGCCGCCTCACAGCGAGGATGAAGCGATGAATCACAATCCCTAGTTTGTCCTTCACCTAATTTTGTACCACGGAGGCTCCGGTGATTTAAACCTGCTGAGGGCACACGTGCTCGTTTCTGAGCGCGCTCCTCAGTCTGAAGTCTGCGCGTGTCATCTTTACCTGAGAAGGCTGAAATAAAACACATTTATGGTGCACTGTGCAGATTTGAACAGCTTGTTTCAAAGACTTGGACATGCTACTACGTGCACGTATTTCTTTAAAACTTTCGTCGTCATGAACATGTGCATGATAAAATAAAAGTTCAAATATGTGGTAGCACGTCCTTTAAAACACACATGGAGTGAGAAGTATGGTCACACTTTGAGGCGAGTTTACTAAGATTTAAGTTGTTTTTCTATGAAAGACAAACAGTTTGATTGATGCTCGTGTGCAAGGTCTTCAGGATATTTTATCATTCCTGTCCACATGGAAATGGCAGTGCATCTTGATGGACTGGAGACCAGTCCAGGGTGTCCCGGCTTCACCCAGTTTGGACTGGACGTGAACACCAGCTTCTCGCGACCTGGGAAGGAGAAACGGGAAATGAAAATTGTTACGACCCGAAGGCACGTACCATATAGAGGACATGAGACACGGAAAGGATGGTTTTTAAAAAAAACAGTTTATTTTAGTCTCTCGGCGTCTACGTGTCCACAAAAATAAAGTAATAAAAAGAAAGGCGGATCTGGTGAGCCAATTCAAACAAACATAAATGTACCACAGGCGGCCACCTCCGTACGGAGCCGTCGAAGCACCTGACAGGACCAAGCTAAGTTCAAAAAGCACCTAATGAAGACAAAACAAAAAAAAGCGAAAACGTTGCAATCGGTCTCACCAGATCGGGTCCGGATCAACAGCCACAACAGGACCTCCCCTGCTCTTCCTCCTCGGCTCCCACGGCTTCCTCCTTTGTCTGCTTCGGCTATTTCCTTCGGCTTTGTCGGCTATTTACTTCGGGTTCTCATTCAATGAAAACTATCTCTTCTTCGGCTGTTTACTTCGGCTTCCCATGGTCTCTTCTTCGGCTGTTTACTTCAGCTTCACACGGTCTCTTCTTCGGCTGTTTACTTCGGCTTCCTTTGGCTTTCTTCGACTTCGGCTCTCATCTGGTTCCTTCGGCTTCCTTCGACTTCTTCGGGCACAGCTCTCATCGGCTACTGCTTGGGACCTTCATTCGGCTTCTCCATTCGGCTTCTCCATTCGGCTTCCCCACTCGACCATGGCTCCTCTCACTCCGCTGCTGCTTCCGATCTCTTCTTCTGCGGTCTGTACCCAATATAGAGGGAGCAACCCCCCCACCTACAGCGTGCCTCACTTAACCATTCAAAACCTTTAAACAACTCTGTCTTCTAACTTAAATAAATTACATGCCCAGTGCATGTAACAAAAATGGATCAACGAATGACAAAAAGCAGCTGTGACTGCTGGGAAACAGTTTGCTGACTCAGAATCGTCAGAAAATGTGAGTTTTTCATTGACGTGAATTTTGACTGTGACCAACAAGTCGTGCTGCCACGTTTTGAGCAACCAGTTTCTGAAAGTCACGTCTTTTTTTTAGTTCATGCTGTCTGTAAATCCGTGTTTTTGGTTTTGCCCATTAATTTGTCTCCATTTGAGATTTCTTGTACCCATGTTGGCCTCTGTCCTCATGTTTGTGATTTCATCTGCTGCAAGTACACTTCAGAAATTAAGACAGATTCATTTATCGTTGGTGAGAAGTTTGTTCCAGCCGTGGAACACTGGATCAGCGCTTTACCCTCAATAGGGTCGTCGAGGGGTCATGGGAGTTTGGCCATCCAGTCTACATGTGTTTTCTGGACTTGGAGAAGACAGTCGACCGTGTTCCTCGAGGTACGCTGTGGAGGTGCCCTGTGAGTATGAAAACGGGGTCAGTTACAACTGGTCATTCAGTCACTATACAAGAAGTGTGAGATATTTGCGATCTTAATTGTTCCATATTTTTCTACTAGAGCACTTCGCTCTCAGACTGCAGGTTTACTGGTTTCTAGAGTTTCCAAAAGCAGAATGGGAGTAAGATCTTTCAGTTCTCAGGCTCCTCTCTTGTGGAACCAACTTCAAGTTTCTGTCCGTGAGGCTGACACATTGTCCAGTTTGAAGACTGGGCTTAAGAATTTCCTTTTTGATCAATCTTATAGTTAAGGTCAGCTTGTTATGCTGCTATAAACTTGGAATACTAGAGGACAAATTGACCTCATTTCCTTAAATGAATTGTTAAAATTGAACAGTTTTCATTTCTATCTTAACGTGATTCTTGATCTGCCATTGTGTATCTGTTCCTACCAAATCCAGCCGGTGGATGCAGATGGTCGCTTGTCCTGAGCCTGTTCTGCTAAAGGTTTCTTCCTCATGAGGGAGTGTTTCCTTTCCACTGTCGCCTTCATGCTTGCTCACGATGAGAGTTCTGTGATGGAGTTAAATTCAAAGCTCCTCAGATAAATAATGTTAAATTATAATTTGTATATATTAATGTTTCTGTTCAGTGCCCTGAGACAACTTCTGTTGTGACTTGGGACTTTAAAAAATCAACTGAATTGAATTGTAAGTCAGACCCCTTCAGGGTGGGAGTTGGTCTCCTCCAGGGCTGCCCATTGTCACAGATTCTGTTCATAACTTTTATGGTCAGAATTTCTCGGTGCAGCCAGGGGGCAGAGGGAATTTGGTTCAGTGGCCTCAGGATTCATCTCTGCTCTTTGCAGATGATGTGATCCTGTTGGCATCATCGTGCCGTGATCTTCAGCTCTCACTGGAGCGGTTCACAACCAAGTGTGAAGCGGCTGGGATGAGAATCAGCACCTTCAAAATTTGAGGCCATGGTCCTCAAGTGGAGGAGTTCAAGTTTTGTTCACGAGTGAGGGAAGAATGGCGCATGAGATCGACAGATGGATTGGAGCAGCATCTGCAGTATTGTGGACTCTGTGCTGGTCCATTGTGGTGAAGAGGGAGCTGAGCTGTAAGGCAAAGCTCTCTGTTTACCGGTCAGTGTATGTTCCTACCCTCACCTCTGGTCATGAACTCTGGGTAGAGGCGGAAAGAATGAGATTGTGGATACAAGAGGTTGACAAGAGTTTCCTCTGCAGGGTAGCTGGACTCTCCCTTAGAGAAAGAGTGAAAAGTTCAGTTATCAGGACTATTCAGAGGAGAACCACTGCTCCTCCTCAAGAGGAGACAGTGGAGGTGGTTCGGGCATCTGGTAATGATGGACCCTGGATGCCTCCATATGTTCTAGTCAATGACAACAACAACCACATCATCCTCCATCTGGTGAGGGAACCCAATGATGAAATATCTCATTTTTACAATGACAGAGCACTTCTGTAGGACTCACTCTGAGAAATAATCTTACAAAGCTAGAGGTCTTATCAGATACACTTTAGATTACTTGTATTGCTTAATAGCTCAGCATGACACACATGGATGTATTTTCCTGATTGTGTCAGACAAAGTAAAATAAATGACTTCCATTTTACTGCTAAGACTCATCTGTGGATGACTGACAGGTCTGCTGAGGGAACAGTGAGGTTCGCAGAGAGGAAAACTGAAAAACAGCAGCTTTATCGACACGCTCCACATTTATTCCTTCTGTGGCTGAAAGCCCCGTCAGTTGGCAGCTGTCCCTTCCCGCCTCAGACGTAATCATCCCCAGCAGAATGTGTGGCCTCAATCACAGAGCTGAGCGTGTTCTGTCAGAGGAGCAGCGCAGCGGGCAGATCTGCATGAAACACCTGGGCGCAGTCATCACAGCCACCAGTATGAAAGTTTGAATTGAAAAAAAAAACTTCATCCTGAAGAGCAAAGAAGAAAATCCTAAGAGCTCTGTGGAACCTGAACTGGACGATGTTCTTGTAGCTTACCTGAGCAGCACCAGTGAACTCTTCATGGCAACCAAAGGTGTCAGCAGTGAGGGAAGTTGAAGCCCAGACTGCAGTTTAAATCCCAACGTTTCCTCCTGAATCAGTCCAAAAACTCGAGGTTGTGTTCTCACTGCAGGCAAATGTAGCTCAAATCTGATTGTTTTACTCCTATGGAGCCATAATTTTTATGACAATCTGTACAGGACCATCCGATTATTTGCTAATTTGACCCAAGTCTTTTTCTGATGTCGGGTGTTTTTCAAAGCGACTGCAGCCTGAAGGGTCATGTCACATTTCATTCAATTTTTACATCAGTGAGGGATCGATCCAAGTTTTATTATGATACAGACGTCGTGCAGTTTCAAGCTCAGGACTCATGCATGCTCTTCATCTTTGTTCTTTTAACTTATCATGACTCATGTCCTGGATGACTGAGAATCCACAGCAACATACGATCCAAACTTTGGTGCGTAGACCGTCTCGATGCTAGCGTGACCGGATCGTTGCTTGACTTTGTTATTCCTTCAGAACGTCGCTCACGTTCCAAAAGTACAACGCTGTCCAAGGAGCCGTCAAGAAAGAAGAATAAACGTAAACTCTGCATGAAATAAGCGTGTCAGATAATTTAATGGATTTTCATCGCAAAACCATGCCAGAATCACACATGCTAACACGTGTAGCATCCATTTCCACTTCCTTAAACAACGTGCTGTGTGCGATATCCGGTTTTATTCTGTGGGTCACGGCAGAACTGTAAATGGTTCACTGGAGTCTGATGGAGGTCACATTTCTACGATAATATGAACGATTACGCAAAAATCTGATCTGAGCCAAACTGAGCATTAAGACCAGCAAAGCAAACTGGGGTTTTCTGGGATTTGGTTCCACAGTGGTTCGTGGTGGCACGGACTTGGAGACTTGATGTTCACAAAATGAATCATGAAGATCAGGACTGTGTAATGATACACCTTCGTCTCTCTGGAAACTGTATTAAAGGGGACCACATATAGGTCTTTAAAATTTTTATGTTATGTCTGTGTGCTATCTTGACAATATTAATTCATTTTAATACACAAAATAATTCTTAGATAATTAATTATACCCTTTTTAATTCTGCCATTTTTAACTTTCCTTTTGAACGACCGGTTTATGATAATGAGATGTCATGTCCACGCCCTTCAAAGATCTTTTTACGCCCTCTGTAACAGCCAGTATCTGTAATGTGTTGTTGTTTTAAAATTAGCTCTTTTTTTATTACTCATTTGACTTACTGTTAGTGCTAGCTTAAGATAAATCAAAAAAGATCAACTGGAAGTGTCGCAACTCTCACTTTATATGGCTCTGGTTGAGCCCAGAGCCATATAAAGTGAGAGTTGCGACACTTCCATAGAGTTCCGTTGTAAGAATGGAATGCGGAAGTCACGTGGGTCATGGAGGGGGCGATTTGTTCCATGGCTCTAGTTACAGTCTGAAGCTGCCTGCAGTAGCGCTCCGTCGCCGCCAGAGGGCGCAGCTCCACAAGGTTTCCATAGCCGTTGTTTGGAATGATTGACCGCCTGTCGGCGAGATCAAAGGGTGTCGGAACTCTCACTTTATATGGCTCTGGTTGAGCCCAGAGCCATATATATAGAGAGTTCTGACACTCTTTGATGTCGCCGACGTGGTCATTCGTTCCAAACAACGGCTATGGAAACCTTGTGGAGCTGCGCCCTCTGGCGGCAACGGAGCGCTACTGCAGGCAGAGTCAGACTGTTAAACAGAACCATGGAACAAATCGCCCCCTCCATGACCCACGTGACTTCCGCATTCCATTCTTACAACGGAACGCTATGGAAGTGTCGCAACTCTCACTTTATATGGCTCTGGTTGAGCCTAACCAGGGGTTGCTAGGTGATGGGCTGGACTCATGTTGTGGTGGGTTGTGGCTGCGGTTTGTGACGTCACAAACCGTAGGAAGTGAGAAACAAACCGTTTTTATCACAGACAAATAAATCTACTTAGAGTAAATAAACCACTGGGTGCATTTCTTTGGCCTTAGGACTGTTTTTTTATGAAGTACATACCCAAAGTTGAGTAAAAAAAACATTAAAAAGTGAATTTTGCATGTGTGGTCCCCTTTAAAACACTTTTCACTGAATCTCTCAGTGAAACACAGAACACTGATTTTATCACGAGACACTCTTATTCGTTTACTTTGTTCTAATTCAGATATAATCAGATATTATCAACAGAATAACTTTTGTCATTTTATGATCATTTGTTATTTGCATGAGTTGCCAATCATTACTATGCTGGTATATTTTTTCAATATGTCTTGATCAAAGAACTATGACAAAGTTCAAAGTATGTGTCAGACTGAACTCAGTTTTGTTTAGAAATGAGAAAAACAGTTTAATCAGATATTAATTTCACTGGCGACTCTTTTCTGTCTTTTTCTGAAAACATTCTTTCTCTGTTCTTTAAAACATTTCTTGTTGACATTGACCTGACGTCAACTAATCTCCTCCCACTCCCTGATTGAAATGACCAATCGGGAAGGAGCAAGTCACTGATCTCAGATCCTCTTTTAAAAGTTCTAAGCTTCCTGGAACTTTCAGTGGGTTGGAACAGTTCAGTGCTGGAAGAAGTTTGAGTTATGACTTTCTCTTTTAGCTGCTGGACGTTTGGTCAAGCGCTAAAGACCCTCATTCTTCAGTAAGGGCTAATAACATGCTGGTTATTAGTCCGCTTCGAGCGTTACAGCTCCAAACTTTGAGTGACTCTCCAACCGGAAATATTTGCCATCACTTTAGCTTGGTTTGACGCAGACGCTGGTATACAGAACGTGTAAACACGCCGGCGACCGGGGTGTTGGACATTTACTGGACAAACAAACCGATTTTGTCTACATCTGGAAACCCTCTCTTACCAGAAGAATGATCTTCAAAAGGTAATGTGTGCTGATTGTTTACTAAACGTGGATGGACCGGGTCCAGCTGAGGCCAACCTGAGGATGTGCTGCTATCTGGTTAACTCACTCCTTAGATAACTTCTATTTTTTCCTCCTTCTCTCCTAAACGTTTTTTTTAATTCTCCTAAGCCAGTAACTAAGCTAAATGCCTGCTGATATAAGTTATAAGGACCTGTCCTGGAGCAGGAACACTGCATCACTGGCCAAGAAGGGTCACCAGCGTCTCTACTTTCTCCGCAAGCTGAAAAGGGCTGGAGCTTCAACCCCCATCATGTGCACCTTCTACAGAGGTGCCATAGAAAGTGTCCTGACCAGCTGCATCACTGTGTGGTTTGGTGCATGTACTGCATCCTGCCGCAAGAGCCTCCAGCGCATCGTGAGAGCAGCTGAGAAGATCGTCGGCACCTCCTTCCCCTCACTGCAGGACTTACACAGCAACCGCCTCACTCGGAAAGCCCACTGCATGGCAGGTGATCCCACACACCCACTACACAGCTGCTTCAGACTGCTGCCATCAGGGAGGAGACTGAGAAGTCTCCAGGCTCGAACCAGCAGACTGAGAGACAGCTCTGTTCATCAGGCAGTCAGGATGCTAAACACTCTGCCTGCTCTGCCTCCCCTCCCATTTGAACTGCCTTAACACAAAAAACTTTCTCACACATTACCACACAACACAAAGATTTTAACACTGGACTCTGTGTCATCAAACGGGTTATTCACTAAACTCTCGGTCATGTGCTCATTCAGTTTGCACTACTTCTCATATTTGCACTAATGTTTGTATTACATCACTGCCTATAGTCATACTACTGTTTACATTCACTGTTTACATACTACTGTTTACATTCAATGTTTACATTTATTAATACTGTTTACATTATTACTACTGTTTACATTTATTACTACTGTTTACATTTACACTACTTTTATATCTACACTACTGCTGATACATATACAGTATTCTCTGACCAGCCTTATTTAAGGATGCCCAATGTGCCTTACTGCATATGTCACTTTTGCCTCTATACCAACATCAACTACTACCTCATACATATATACATTAACTCATATGCTGCTTTGCCACTCTTTGCAAATGTCAATGCTAGAACCTTCAGTTTATTTTATAGATATACTTTTTATACTTTTTTATACTACTATGCAAAAACTCAGGACAGTATTACACTTTTATTATTTCATTTTATGCTTATGTTCATTAAATGTTTAGTGTTTTAGTGTTGGTGTAAATTTTCATACTTTTATACTACTATGCAAAAACTCAGGACAGTGTTACACTTTTACTATTTTATGCTTATGTTTATTAAATGTTTCAGTGTTTTAGTGTTTAAATGGTTACTGTTGCACCGAGGGACTGAGAGAAATGCAATTTCAATCCCGTGTATGTCCTGTACATATTGCAGTTCTGACAATAAAGTTGACTTTGACTTTGACTTTATTATAAGATCCATAACTGTATTCTGTTGTTCCTAGAAGTTACGGACGTGTGATTTCATCTGCTGAAGTAAATTTATAGGAAACTGATCGATCACTCAAATTGTACATATGATGTTAAATTTATGATTTGTTAATAAAAGATTCATCTCCTGGTGAGTCAAACATAAATTAACGTTTCATGCCTTTTACATCACATCATCTGATCACAGATTTATCATTTAATCCATGAAAAAGAAGAGAACTCGTGATATAATAGATGCTAAGGTTGACAGGTAAACACCTGCTCATTCTTACATTTTAGTGTACAGTACGGCTCAGTAAAACTGATCGTAGATTTACTAATCACATCTTACAACTGTGAGGCACAAAGAAATACAAATGTTAGTTCTTCTTTTTACAGAGACAAGGTCTACAGGGCGCTCATAAGTTACCAGAATGTTCCGGTGGAGTGGAACTACCTCCAAGGTCCTGGAATACACCAGTGAGTCGTCAGCCAAGATCAGGACCGGCAGTGACTGTGTGACCCGGCCCTGCAACTCAGTGGCTGTAATGGTACGTCCACACCAAACAGCGTTTCAACTTCAAAAAAACTTGTCATGCACGCAAGTGTCCAGACCAGAACGCGAAGCTGCGGCGGTGTGGCGGCGGGGGGTGTGGGAGGAGCTTACCGGTATACCGAGTTCCTCACTGCACTCCGCCAGGCAAGGAGCTTTTTATTTCTGTCTCTGTAGAGCAGACTTGACTGGTCGTGAAGGACTTGTCGCGAACACACAGCTACAATGAGTTTCTCTTCCATAGTACACGACTTCGCGGGTTTTTTCTGTGTCCCACAAACAATACGTCACATAGTTGCGCAATACCCGTCCCCTCGTTTCCGCGTCACATAGGGACTCTCCCCCTCTCTTCTCCCCCCGACTCTCCCTGATCAACCAATCAGGGAGAGTTGAACGGCATTTGAACGTTTGAACGGCGAAATCATCAACATGTTCAAGGCGTGCTTTGGAGGCTGAAGCGGGTTCACGTGCACGGAAAACGCTTTCCAGCACGCTCAACACGCACGTGACATGATGCCCGACGCCAAGACGTGCCTGGAGGCGCGTCCCCCATTGACTTTGCATGTAAACTGGACGCTCCTGCAGTTGAAACGCTGTTAGGTGTGGACCAGAGGCGGCCGCCACTAGAGGGCGCTAGGGGCGCCGCTCCTCCTTGGAACTGCAGCTTTTCTTCTTCACCATTTGAAGATTTTTTTTTTTTTTTTATAAAAGTGAAATAATAAAATAAAAATATTTCGAAATGCATGCATATATGTTTTTAGTTGTGTAGGATAAATATTTTATGAGTAATGATTGTTTTGTTTGTTTCAAAAAACGTTTTCTGATTGTGAGTGACGTACTTCCGGTTTCCCCGCTCGGCGCCGCCTGGGGGCTTTTCCCATGCTTTTCCATTGAATCTAATTATAACTAGCGGCCGCTAGCGGCCGTAGTTTATGTCCCATCTGTACAAAATTATTGAACTGTACAGGTCGCATTTTCCGCCGCTCTCGAGCCTGGACTCGTCCCTTATCGCCACGGATCGCCAGCACTTCCGGTTCGAGCCAGGAGGGAGGGGGGAGCGGGGGATTGTCTCTGTTTACACCTTCAGAGCTGACACACGCAACTAGCGACGTTGAACAGCAGTAATTATTAATGGTGCCTTTCTACACAGGTAAGCAAGTAATATTAAGTGAGTTTAATGAATCGCTACATGAGCAAAGTTTGAGCTGATCTCTGTGTGCATGACGTGGTGTGTTGTGTTGCGGTCAGTCAACAGTACAGCAAGGGCTTGCTGTCTCTCCAACAGTAGCTAGCTACAAGCTGTGCTTATCTGTGGTGTATTGTACAACATTATAAAAGTTGCTAGTTATTATAAACCCGAATGTCTGAAGACGACTCCTGTCTGTCCATCTTCAGCTCATGTCATGAACTGTTTTACTCCTCAGTGTCTGTGTTAAAGGTTCAGTATGTAACATTTTTTATAAACATATTTCTTCACTCTGCCACATCTCCTGACAGTAGCTACAAGACAGATGCTTAAACTGCTAAGCTTCAGCAAAAAGAGGAAAATATTGATGAGTAGCAAAACACTAAAAGTAGCAATTTTTTTGCTGAAAGTATCAAAATGCTAGTTAAAAGCAGTGGTGGAGGAGAAAGTACTCAAACACTGTACTTAAGTAAAAGTACAAATAAACAGACAAAAATGTACTCTAGTGTAAGTAGAAGTACCACATTAATGTTTTTACTTAAGTAAAAGTAAAGAAGTATTTGCTTTTAAAAATACTTAAAGTATTAAAGTAAAAGTACTTGCTGAATGTATTACCTAATGCAATGGCCTACAGTATCATTAAGTGTGCGTACTGTATGTATATTTTCTGTAATACTTTAAAAGTGTTGTTCCAGTTTAAAGAACAATGCTGCAGATAGTGCATGATTTTATTGTGTGACACCGTTCACACTTGGGCTTGTGATTCTGTGTGCGTCAGAATTTCAGGGATGACCTGCAGGTTAAATGTCATTAAATAAAATAAGAAAGAGGAATGATTATACCTCTGAATTTTTTTATTTAACACAAAATAAAACCAGTAAAAACATTGAAGTAAAAGTTGTCTGATGAAAAAAGGAGCATTAGACCTAACAAAGGAATAGACATTGATCACTTCAACTCCAGTTTGTCATCAACTCTGATTAAAATACTGTCTAGTCAACCTTGTAATGGGTCAATAGTGAACAATATTTTAACTTCCTGACACCATTTGCAAAACTTGGACCCAAGTGTTGAGTCATTTGGAAACATCTCTTGTCTCCTAACGTCCCATGAACTGACACATTTTAATATTGCAGCAATAATTTATTGTTCAAGATAGAAAATTAAACAGTGTTTATTTTGTGCAGGTGACTATTTACAGGTGATCCTCTGGAGCTCCTGAGAAACAAACAGGATGTCAGATGGATTGGAATAAGAGTGGTCCTTTGATTATTCGTGATGTTTTTCCTCTTACAGGTTGGATGGTTTGAGTAGAGCGTGAGAGTGAATCCAAGTGAGTCCAGAGGATGGTGAACCAGTTCCACTCCACAGATGGATGGCTTGGAGGATCAGGCACGAGGACCAGGAACTGAACCCAAGGCGAGCCAGAACAGAAAGGGATCCACGAACACAGGAGAACTGGAGGCACAGAGAACAAGGTTAGAAACTCTTTTTGAGGAAACAAACAGGCTGAGAGCATAAATACCATAAATAGCTCAATGCCCCAGCGAAGAGTAGAACTTGACTGCAGCCTTATATAGTTGAAGGTCTCTTCAGGGAGATGACCGGCAGCTGTGGTAATTGGCGGCCATCTTGGGTAGGAGCTGCAGCCAGTAGAACTCTCACAGAAATTTAATTATTTGTTAGTTTATTTTTGGAACTATTAAATTGAATTATTTGGTGGATTTTTGAACACCTTTAAGATATTTTCTTCATCTGCTACCTTTTCATTTTACACCTTATATATTTTTTTATTCTTTTCATTTGCTGTCATTTGTTGTATCACATTTTTGTAAAATGAAATAAACTTAAACTTAAACTTAAACCTTTGTCCTTATTTAAGTCTGGACCCTCACAATTCTATTTACATTATGAACTTGTATTACTAAAATAATTATAACAGAATATGATAGAAGTTGTCCAAAAATTGAAATGTGGAAGCAGAACACTCCCATTCTCTTTTCACACTGATGCCTCAAACAAGGTGAAGATGAACCATGTTTTATTAATGATAGTGTTATACAAATGGATACAACTGATATATACAAATAAAAACATGAACAAACTTACTTTACAGTATACAAACATAATTATGCATACTTCTACACATGCTTAAAATTTTTTTTATTGCGCCCCCCCATAAAAAAAAATCACCAGCCGCCACTGATTCGTAACTCAAAAATTTGTATGTTGGAACGCGCCGCACGTGGCCATTTCGTAAAACCGGATTTTCCTTCGTAAGTCGGAAAAAGCATGCTAACGCTGTGCCGCACACCTGTTTATCGACGTGAGACTGAACAAGCGTACATACTGGTCCTTAAACATGCACAGAACTTTATTTACAATCAGTTAGCTAACACATTACACCACACATTCATCTATAAACACATACCTGTACAGTATTACTGTACAACAGTGCTGTTCTGCACAGCACTTTCAATAATAAAAAAAAACTATAAAAACAAAGTGTCTTAGTGCCAAGTCCAGGTACTTTAAAAAGGTATTTTTCAGCACAGAAACAGCAGAGAAAAGAAAATTCCCTTACTTTGATTGAATAACCAAGTCACACCCATATGACATCATGTGACACCACGCGTGCTGCCTACACATCCCCACTTGCTGCCTCTCCTGGTGAAAATAAACATACACAGAACAAGATTAACCACATGTTACATAAACCTTGTTTCCATCTATTTTCATTTCGAATTTTGAGCTAATTTTTGAAATCTCGCAAAAATGTAAATACAAATGAATGCGGATCAGAAGTGTTTCCATCAGCTGGCTTGAAGCGCATCAACCAAGCCACGCGAAGCGGCATTACATCAGATGTCAGCGTCATTACGTCAGACGTCAGCATTATGCATGTCTACAGTAAACAGGAAGTAGCGGTTGAAAACAGAACCCGACCACACATCTCGTCAAAATGGAGAGAATATTTCAGGAATGTGTTGCTATCGGGCAAGTTGTATTTATTCTGTCATGCCAACTAGTTTTAGCGATGTTACATGTTGTCCGGAGCGGAAACAGCTGATCAGTCACATGACGTAAATGTTCGCTACGGCAGAACTGAGTCGGCAAATCTGTTTCCATCTGTCGTTTTGCGCATCAGCTCTGTTTCGAAACCCCCAAAAACCACCTCAAGCGAGCGTATCAACTTTTGAGCGAATTAGAGGAAGTTAACTCGAATTTTGACGTTTCCATTCAGCTTTTCTGATGCGATGCTTCAAATTGCGCATCTAGAAACCTTGATGGAAACACGGCTACTGTTTTAAAGCTCATTTCACACTGGAAAGGTCATGTAAAAGTATCAAAGGTCTTGTTAAACTGTTATAAAGGTCATGTCACACTGAAAAGGTTATGTCATACTGTTTTAAAGCCCATATTAAACTAAAAAGTCACATGTTAAACTGTTTTAAAGCTCATTTCACACTGAAAAGGTCATGTAAAAGTATCAAAGGTCTTGTTACACTGTTATAAAGGTCATGTCACACTGAAAAGGTTATGTCATACTGTTTTAAAGCCCATATCAAACTAAAAAGGCACATGTTAAACTGTTTTAAAGCCCATATCAAACTAAAAAGGCACATGTTAGACTGTTTTAAAGCCCATATCAAACTAAAAAGGCACATGTTAAACTGTTTTAAAGCCCATATCAAACTAAAAAGGCACATGTTAAACTGTTTTAAAGCCCATATCAAACTAAAAAGGCACATGTTAGACTGTTTTAAAGTTCATTTCAAACTAAAAAGGCACATGTTAAACTGTTTTAAAGCCCATATCAAACTAAAAAGGCACATGTTAAACTGTTTTAAAGCCCATATCAAACTAAAAAGGCACATGTTAAACTGTTTTAAAGTTCATTTCATACTGAAAAGGTCATATCACACTCTTTTACAACACATGCCACACTTTAATAAAAAGAGAAATGAACAGATAACAAAATGTTTCAACCTACCCTGGATCTTGATGTTGTGGAAATTAGCTCTTTTTTAAAAGCGCTTAAACCAACCACGTGACGCGGTGAAGTCTTCGTCTCCGCTGCTGCCGCTGCTGCTCTCCCCACTCTCTTGTTTCAAATCGCCATAGACCTGTCTCGCTTTTTCCTGTATTACCAGCAAACTCAGTGGAATGTGGCGCTGCGCTTGATCTTCCATCCAAACTATTAAAAGCTTCTCCATAGCAGTTATGAGCCCCGTGCGTTGCTTTGTTATAACGGTGCTTTTCATGGGAGCGCTGCCTCTGACATGCTCCAAAATGTGCTGTTTATCCGCTATTATCGTGCTTACGGTGGAACTTACTAGGTTCAGCGCTTTGCAGATTTGAGACGTCGTTTCTCCCCTCTCAGTCCATCTGATTATGTCCAGTTTCATCTCCAAACTGATCGCCTTCCGCTTCTTTGGCTGGGCGCTTTCATCAGTAGATGCGCTGGACCGCATTGGTGCCATTTTTTCTCTCCTTCCGCCACTGTAATTTTCCATTGTCATGCGACACATACCCCATCCCCCGACAGCGCGCGGGTGCACGGCAACTGTCCATGTGCAACAAACAACCATCAGGGTGCTAACGATCCATCGTTAGGCTGATGGTCCTCCTTGATCATGTGAGCAGCTGGTTTCGGCTGTCATCAGCAAACTGGTTGATCCACTGTGAGAGGGTGCTATTTGTAAGACTGAGCTGAATACAGCATCTCACACTGAGGAAGTCTTTCAGACGAAAGATGAAACGTTTCTACAATTTTTTTGCTTTGTTTTGTTTTTTGAATGTCCAGAGGACCAGACTTAGCTTTTTTAGAATGTGGTGATTCCTAACAGCAACCATCCATCCATCCATCCATCGTCCGTCCATCCATCCATGCATACATACATACATCCATCCATCCATTCATTCATGCATACATCCATCCTTGCATCCATCATACATCCATCCATCCATTGTCCATCCATCCATCTGTCCATCCATGCATCCATCCATCAATCCATCCACCCATACATTCATCCATGCATCCATCCATCCTTGCATCCATCATCCATCCATCCATCCATCATTCATCCATGCATCCATCCATCATTGCATCCATCATTCATTCATCCATCCATCCATTGTCCATCCATCCATCTGTCCATTCATGCATCCATCCATCCATCCATCCACCCATCCATTCATCCATGCATCCATCCATCCTTGCATCCATCATCTATCCATCCATCCATGCATGCATCCATCCATTCATCCATCCATCCATGCATCCATCTGTCATACATTCATTCATGCATCCATCTATCCATCCGTCCATCCATCTATCCATCCTGGTCAACCATCGGTCCTTCCATCCATCCATGCATTCATCCATCCATCCTTAGCCTAACATGCATGAGTTGGATCTGTGGGTAAACTGGGGAAAGCTTCACCCTTCTGTTCTCCTCACACACACACACCTGCTACAGTCCAATCTGTTTAGGCTCAATTAGAAAAAGAAAAGGTTTCCAAGTGGACCTTCAGCCTTTATTTGTTGGGTCCACTGGGTCCAACTTGGTTTTCTTTGTTCTTTTTTTCTTCTAATGCCCATATTTATTATTTCCTGTTTGTTTGTTTTTTAATGCCCAAATGATGATGGTATTTATTTCCACAGCTCACATGCTAAGTCCCAGTTCTGCAGCAGCCAATTATCCCTCTCCTCTGTCATTTTGTATTCATCCCTTCTGCACCACAACCCTTGGCTTTCCCAGTTCCCCTACAGCCAACTATTAATCTTGAGCTGTTGTGCTGGAATGCCAGCTACAGCAGACCGGGGGTCCCAAGGCATTTTTAACTTTTTGCATAAATAAAAGGTATTTGTGTGAATGCATTAGTGGGTTTATGTGAGGGATGAATCCCACTCGCTGTAGCCAGGGCTCTGCAGATCCCCTGCTTTAAACAAACTGTTTTGGCTTTTTCTAACGAGACCACGCTGTGGCCTTGCGGCACAGAAGGGTCCTGGTTTAATTTTTGGTGGTGCAGGCTTTGTGTGTACAGTTATGCATGTTTTCCAGATCAAAACGGAACATTGTTTGGTTAAATGGCCTGCTGTGGTGTGTGCGGCTGCTTGTCTCTGTGAAAGACTGGCTATCTTTCCAATAGTGAGGTTGTCACTGGGTGGAAATAACGTTGATAATGCTGCTAACAAGATCCTCCATCTGCCTGCACAAACCGAACTCTACAGACCCATTTGGTTCCGCAGGGAAACCTGGGGAGTTCTGTGTCTGCCGGACCTGGTTCTGGACTGCAGTCTGTGAGGGCAGCTGCTGCGGTCCTTATTACCATCAAGCTGCTGACCAGACCTGCTAACAAGACCACGCCGCTAACAGAACAGACCCATGATGTTGAAAGAACCTCACTGCTAACCACATCACACTGTACATGTTTTTCTTTTTCAACTTTGGTGCCTTATTTTTTAGTATTTTAGTATGTTTATAGTATTTTAGTATGTTTATAGTATTTTAGTATGTTTTTAGTATTTTAGTATGTTTTTAGTACAATGCCTGGCCAAAAAAAAGGTCACCCGCTAATATTTTGTTGGACCGCGTTTAGCTTTGATTACATCATGCATTCACTGTGAGATTGTTTCAATAAACTTCTGCAATGTCACAAGATCTACTTCCATCCAGTGTTACATTAATTTTTCACCAAGATCTTGCATTGATGACTATACTGTACACTAGACATGATGGGTGCATCACTTCACCTGCCTCTCTTCTTACCCTGATGCGCCCATCACTCTGGAACAGGGTCAATCTGGACTCATCAGACCACATGACCTCCTTCCATTGCTCCGCAGTCCAATCTTTATGCTCCCTAGCAAATTGAAGTCTTTTTTTCCAGTTAGCCTCACTGATTAGTGGTTTTCTTAAGACTACACAGCTGTTCAGTCCCAGTCCCTTGAGTTCCCTTCACATTGTGTGTGTGGAAATACTCTTACTTTCACTTTTAAACACAGCCCTGAGTGCTACTGTTGTTTTTCTTTCATTTGATTTCACCAAATGTTTAAAGGGGACCAAAGATGCAAAATTCACTTTTTAATGTTTTTTTTTTACTCAACTTTGGTTATGTACTTCTTAAAAAAACAGTCCTAGGGCCAAAAAAATGCACCCAGTGGTATATTTACTCTAAGTATATTTATTTTTCAGTGATATAAATGTCTCGTTTTCAAATCCTGGCGCTTGTGATGTCACAAGCGCCAGGACAACCCACCCCAACCTGAGTCCAGCCCCTCACCTAGCAACCCCTGGTGATGCTCCACCCACTTCAGTATAAAAGACGTCACAGTTGTTTTTCCTGAGTTCATCTCAGAGTTCGATGTTTCGTTGTTGTTAAAATGCAGTACCGCTAATAACTAATTATCTATCAGTAAAAACGAAAAAAACTTATTTACGGGCTCTTAAATCAACCGGACGACTGCTCACGGACCATATCCGGTCCGCGCCGGATGTGGTCCGTGAAAAAAAGCGGTCCCCGCTAGAGAGAGCGTGTATAGCAGTTAGCAGCCAGTGTGTTACTCTGCAGCCTTATTGCTTGTTTTCGAAGAGTCAAACGAAGAGTTTTTAACATGGAGGGTGAACTTATGGATGTTTCTCAGCGGCCTACGCGACGCGTCAGCGCCTCATTTGCCCTGCCCAAAATGGCGTCTGCCTCTGGGTCTGACTCAGGGTCCCCTTTGGAGGGCGGAGTTAATGTAAACAGATTTTTGAAGGGCGTGGCCTTATCATAAACAGCCTGTTCAGATCGGAAGTGAGAAAAGGCACAACTAGAAAGGGGATATTTTATTATCTAAGAATTATTTTGTGCATTAAATTGAATGAACATGGTCTGGATAGCCCACAGACATACCATAAAAATTTATAGGACCAATATTTGGTCTCCTTTAAGTGATCGCTGATCATGATCATTTAGGATTTTTTCCGGCCACATTTCTTCCTTGAAGACGACTGGGCCCCACTATCCTTCCAGTTTTTAATAATGCGTTGGACATTAACCCAGTTTTAGTAGTTTCTTCAATCTCCTTAGATGTTTCCTCTGCTTGATGCATGCCAATGATTTGACCCTTCTCAAACTGACTGACATGTTTTCCATGACCATGTGATGTGTCTTTCAACATGGTAGAAATGAGAAGTGACTCATTGCACCAGTTGGGGTTAAATAACTTGTTGCAGCTGAAAGATAATCGTCCATGCAGTAATTATACAATAGGAGACTCAAACCTACTTGCTTAGTTAAATCCATGTAGCAACTTTTTGGGGGGGGCCAGGCAGTGTATTTTAGAAGTAATTTTAGTAGTATTTTTAATATTTATTTAGTACAAAGTATTTTAGTAGTATTTTTAATATGATTTTAGTATTTTTGCTGCATGCTTTGGTATTTCTTGTTGTTGTTTGTTTGTTTGTTTGTTTGTTTGTGAGTTGAGACGGTTCTTCTCATCCTAAGCATTTCATTGCATTGTTGACCTTAGTATTGATTTTGCATATGACAAATAAACCTAACCTGATCACCTGAGCCCACTGTCGACTTGTTGGACTTTAGCTCCATCAACAATTAAATGTTTGGTTCCAGAGAAGCTCAGATTCAGCCGGTCTGGTCAAAGGTTTTTGGTCCACATCAAAGTCAAGCCTTTTTTGGACACATTAGTGAACAACTATGGAAGAAGATTAAGGACATAGAGATAATTTATAAAATGTTAGAATTCTGAGAATAAAGTGAGAATTCTGACTTTTTCCCCTCAGAATTCTGAGATTTCGTTTTTCCATGTCCCTACTCCTCTTCCATACACATCAGTGTTTCAGGTACAGTTTCTTAAAGATAACGAGTGGTCACAATGTTTTGGCTCTTTAGAATTTAGTGCAATCTGCATGTGAAGCCTCATCCTATGAATAATTATCTTTCCATCTCTCTTTTATGTTTAATATTAGGTGAAGAGAAACATCCGGGAAACAACTAAGTACATGGAGCTGTACGTTGTGGCCGACAACACCCTGGTGAGACTGCTCTCCACTCAGTTCACCCACCCCACAGGACAATTATTCTGTCACAGACACTTCTCACAAACTTGCGTGTCTATATTAGGAACTATAATGTTTTTGGTGCATGGCTGCCAGACGTAAGAAAGGTCACCATCAGAATTGGTAGTCATGCTAAAATCCAAGATGGCCACCACCTTATGAAAACGGGCCACCTGTATCATTTGAGGAAACAATGTTTCTAGTTGTAGTCTTGCTTAAAAGTATAGTTCTGTCAAATAATTAGGGTGGCCGGTGGCCAAGGTCACCCCTTGGGCCACCCCCTGGCTTCATCATTGCACCTGGTGGATAAAATGTCTCCCTCCAGCCACCAGGATTCGTCACTCCATGCTAACTCAGACAGGAAGTCCTGCTTGTTACTGTAACAATTTTCAGCACATAGAATAACCATTGAAAGTTGCAGGTGGTCATATATACCTAAAGGTGAGTGGTTGTGTTTATACTATGAATATGTTTTTGGAACAGAAGCTAATGAAGACGAGAACCACTTCATTTTTGTCTGCAGTCTTTATTATACGATAGTACTGGAGAATACTGTTGTCAGTCTAAGGTCTGTGACAGAAAAAGTTGGGTTACTTGGAGCATCTGGTTATGAGTCTTTCAAAGCTTGGAAACTCCTGTTCTCTCAAACTGTTCTCATGGCATCAAGGCCAGTGAGGCACTGTGAGTGAGTGAGCTGGCCTTCACGAGAATGTTTTGTGCACGTCTTACAGAAAGAAGTTCTCAGCCACAATCTAATAAAAAGATTCATACCAAAAATATTCTAACATTCTCATTCTTAGTTATTGTGTTGTAGGTTTTTATTATTGTAGTGATGGCTCTATTTTTGATTTAGATTATTTTGTTTAAAAAAAATTAAATGACTAATTTGACATTCTCCTCATTTGTTAAACATTTATTGGTTACAGTATATTAAAGACTTTCCTGTAATTAAATTATTTTCACCCTCAGTGATGAAAGCTGATCATTATCAGGTTGAATCTATTAACCAATCTCTTTACTGGGTGGTAACCTGTCCAGGGGGCTCATGTACAAAGGGTACATGACACAAAAACGTGGAGTACGCCTTTTTCACGCAAAACTTCAGATGTCTCGAGAATGAAACAACAATGGAACTTGTGCTCAGCCCCACACCAACTTCATGGCTGGTGTACAAATGTTTCTATGGTTATTGGTCCACTGGAGACACTTACAGGTGATACTGGGACACTGTTAGTGATGTGAAAACTATTATTCTACACACTGGACACACATGGTGAACAATACATCCACATGCGTGAAATTATGTGAGTGGACATAAAAGCTGCACAAAATGGTGAAGGAAATATCTTTAGCAAGAACGGCTTTAGCTTTATTAGAGACTATAGCAAATGGCACAATATGCAGAGAGCGTATATTTCAAAGTTCAAGGTGACTTTATTGTCATTCACATCTCGTGGTACATGAAGTTAAATGAAATTGTGTACTCGAGGTCCCAGTTACACCTAAAAATGGTAAAAATATAAAGTATAAAAATAAAAGAAACAGATATAAAACAGCAGCCTGAACATGAGTCTGTTGTGAGCAGATGGTATGAAAATAGCAGCTTATGGGTAAGAAATCAGCAGCATGGATAAAGTGTCAGATCTCCAATTAAAGTGACGTTACAGTGATTTTCCTGGTTATATTCATGAGTCTAAAAGCTTCAGGGTAGAAGCTGTTCCTCAATCTAGTGGGTCTACACTTAATGCTCCTTAAGCCTCGGATATAGTTGACGCGTCGCATAGGGCGCGCGGCCAAAGTGACGCAAACGCGACGTCCCCGCCCCCGCGCTTTGGCCAGCGCGTTGGTTTCGCGCGTGGTCGTGCACCTCCCAAATTTTGAAGCTCCGCAAGCCTAGCGCGCGCGCCGAATTGATTGACAGGTCGGGTAGGGACCTCCCCGACAGCCTTCACGCCAGAATCTGCAACTGTCTGCGCCGCTGTGGTCGTGGAAACGGCGTCGCGACGCATGGAGGAATGTTTTTTATGTGATTCAAATGTTTTAAATTCCCCGAGCGAGCGGAAAGCCATTTGTTTTTGTTGTGTGATTTCAAACAGTTCTTCTTCTACGGTAGATTTCTTCTTCTACACCCTTTCTTGCAACATATGCACAGGTTTTAGAGGGTACTGCCACCTGCTGGTCAGTAAAAGAACAGCACTTTGCCATGCGCTGCCGTGCCACACTATAAACGCATGCACAGTGCGCGCGCAGCACGCGCGCTCCAGCTTGCGGACCAAAGCGCGACTATATCCGAGGCTTAAATCTTCTTTCTGAGGGGAGCGAGGTAAAAAATGTGTGTGCTGGGTGAGTGGGGTCCTTCATGATGCAGGTGACCCTCTTCCTGCATCTGGAGGTGTAGATGTCTGTAATGGTGAGGAGATGATCAGCTGTTTTAGGCTTCCAAGGTCAATCCATTTGGAGCGGGACACAGTGAGGAGCCGTGCACTACCTGTACACACATACATCTGACCACACTGGGGTTCCTATAGCAACAGGAGCATTCGAGGGAGCTGGCAGACCGATCAGGGCTGTGTCAGTCCACCCTGTGCGAGCCATGCCAGCCGTGTATACACAAAAGCAGCTAACCAACATTGTGGCGAGGTGGCCTGGTTCGGCACACGATTCATTCATTCTACTGAACAGCTTGGTTGGGCACAGACTACAAGCTGGTGTAATGTGGGGTGGGATGGGGTGGGGGATTTTTAGTGAGTAAATTAATTCCATCCTCCTAATATTAATCCCCCTGATGCGCATGGAGCGTGTGCGCCCCACATATCATCCCAAATAAGGTAAATGAGGGCACAGATTGTGTTGTAAAGCACTTTGAGTATCTCGATAAGATAGAAGGTGCTATATAAGTACAGTCCATTTACCATCCTGTCTTCACCGTATCATTAAGAGTCAAGAGTTGCAAGTGAGTGACTTCATGTTTTTTGTGTGTTAAACTGCAGTTACATGGTGATATACCAAGCCCCTGATTGTCTTTGTTTGTATATCAGTGTCAATAAACACGTGTAAAGTGTGAAATGTCTCAGCCTTTATCCGGCACACTGCGACATTCATTTATAATAAAGCGTAGTCCATGTAAGAGGCGATGGGCAGGTGTCTTCCACTTCACATCCACCTTGATGTCTGACCATTTTTTTCTTAATTTCTGTGGATGTGTGCTGCTCTGACCCCACAGCATTTTACACACATTGTCCCACTCACTCCTCTTGCACTTGGAGCTAATACCAGAGGACCATGAGCCAAACTGAAAGTTTTTATGTCTCTTCCTCATTTAGAAGCAAATCCAACTCTCATTCCATGAAGTTCCTCATGTGTAGACATGATTTTTGATAGTGTAGGGAAGAGATTCCTCAGGTGCAGGGCAGATTTAAATCTACTGTATTTGCATATGTCAGGTATTTCAAGTCAAAGTCAAAGTCAACTTTATTGTCAGAACTGCAATATGTACAGGACATACACAGGATTGAAATTGCGTTTCTCTCAGTCCCTCGTGTGATTGAGACGAACAAAGTGTGCTTGGACACTGTTTCACACATCTGGTTTTGTTTGTGCGTACGCTGTTTTCTCAATTTAAGTGTACCCCATGATTCAGTAGGAAATCCACACAAGTCTTTGTACATGAAGCCCTGGTACCTGGAGCTTTAAAGTGTTTCCTCTTTCACTCACACTTCTTACATTCCTGAGATGTTTTCTCCGATACCCACAGCAGTTTATGTTTAGTGCATTCTGAGGAGTCTAGAGATCACAGCTAGTCATAGCTTCAATCTTTTCTTGTGCACAGAGATTGATCTGTTTTGTCAAAATGTTTTCATTACTTCTCAGGACAGATGAAATCTCAGATTCCCTGTTCCTGCCTGTTGTTGTTTTCAAAACTAACATTACTACCTCTGCCTCTTTATCTTTCTGTCAGGGGTGTAACAGTACATGAATCAATACCATGATGGTTCAATACAGATTATTTGAGTGAAATGGTGATGAAGTCACAGGTGATGCCTGAGTGGAGAAACGTTTTGTTTAAGTGTATTTTGCTCACAGCTCTGACAAAAAATAAGAAAAGAAACATACTACTGTATTTAAATGCTCTGCACCAAACAAAACATGGTTAGTTCAGAATAACACGCAGTAGGAAACGTCAGCCTGTTTAATTCATACCATCTGTATGGGGGAAATAAACTTTTTTTTTTTTTCTTTTTTTTTTATAAAAGAAACAAGTACAAAAAAAACTTACAATGTCAAACATGGCTCGAGACTTAAGGCATGCATAGCACAAAAGAGAATAAAGGCACATAAACAAAAACAAAAATGTGTCTTGGGCAGCTTACAACAGAAATTCGTTACAGATTGTTTTAGTTTTTAAAGCTTTGGCATTAGTACAGTACTTTAAAGTAGCTAAGTAAGAGGAAATATAATTAGAAAACACTATAAATCTAGGTTTTAGCAAGGAGAATTTACAACTGTGGATGTAAAATTTGGCTAAGAGTAGTATTAAATTTACAACAAAAACTTTCTTACTTGAAATATTTGGACAAAAGAAACCAAACAGTATAATTTTAGCGTCAAATGGTAGGTCAATTTCTAACTTTCTATTTACATACATGAAAATGTCTTTCCAGAACACCTGAGTATGAGAACAGTCCCAGAAGAGATGGATGATAGTCTCCTCAGAGCTGTGGCAGAGTGAACACATTGGGTCTACGTTTGGACGGTACTTGGAGATTATATAGTTTACAGGATAACATTTATGCAGAATCTTTAGGGATACTTCTCGAATCTTATTAGTTATAAAGTATTTTCTAGGTAACAACCAAACATCTTTCCAACAGATATCATTAAATAAATTATCCCAGAAGAATATAGAAGCAGGTTTACTAATACATTCTCTAATTATTAATTCTCTAATACATTTGTTATTTGTTTTTTCACTTAAAAAAGGGTCAGAGTTACCAATGAATAATTCTTCAGTTAAATAGTTGACCTTTTACCAGTTGACGTCATCACGCAAAGCTCGCCTGAAACGAGGGTTCTGATTGGACGGCAAAAAGCCGAAACTGGATTCAGGGGGGTAGGAAGGAGCCGATCAGCTTCGTAATGATAGAGAGTTGTAATTTAGAAGCTTGGTTTCTTAAAATAGTGGACAACAACTGGTCAAAATGCCTGAACATTGTGCCGCGGATACGAGAGGAGGTGATTGTGTGCGCTGATGGAAAATGGGGACAACTTTTTTTTTTCCCAGCAAATGCTCCCAGCAAAACTGTGCGAATAACTTACAGAAACAGAGAAATGGCTGAAATGTTTTTAAAGTCAGACCTCAAATAATGTTAATAAAACATGTTTGTCTTGTGGAAACTACTACTGTATATTTTTTCAACGCAGAAAGAGTTCAAATGATAACAGCTAACAGTGCAGTGGTCTGTTCATTTTTATAGAGCTGCACAGAGTGTTTGATGCTATTTTACTCACCTGTTATTTCTTCAGGGGGGTTGAAGGAAGAATCTCCTTGCATGTCGCAGGTTGAAACAGGTTGAAACTTCAACACAGGCAGTGGACTGAGGAACAGCGAGGTCTCGTAGAACTAGCTAGCTGCTAGCTTAGCAACTGTCCAGTAGCATTCTGCTGCGGGAGGTTGTTCTCTGTTTTGTCTGTTTCCCATATCCAAGATGTAATGTTGGAACGTAATCCACGGAGCTTGGACCATTAATGGCCATGCCAGATAAAAAATGCTGATTACACACGTTGGTGCTTTGTGTCGGGGTGAAGTCCTGCCGGCGAAGCGCTTGAAGCCACATCTTCCTTCTTTTAGTCGCTTTACTCGACTTTCCTAGAGGGACGTTGTAAAACGAACAAGTCTCACCTTTTTCTTTTACTCGTTTACGTTGCCTGGAACAATTATAAACACAATAAAAGTCATATTTCCCCACCGCGACCGTTGGCAGTAATGAATACACTGGACGCGCTCCCCCTAGCTTCCGGAGAATTCTGGAAAAATGCGAGTGCGCATGCGCAATGACTCAACTGGTAAAAGGTCTATACCACTGAATATGAGCAGCCGTTAATGGGGGGTGCAGGTATGACAAGCAATTAACATGTAAGCAATGATTTGGAATTTACTGATGCAAGCTATTAGTATATTTATACAATATATCTGATATCTGATTGGGGCCGAGATGAGGTAGAGGCAGGGCAGCCGACCCGGGACCCAAAAGCCCCAGGCTCGACCCCCAGCCATCCCCACATGTCGTAGTGTCTCTGAGCAAGACACCTAATCCCTAATTGCTCCCCGGGCGCTTACATAGCTGCCCACTGCTCCACCTGGGTGTATCCCAGGTGCGATGGGTTAAATGCAGAGAATCAAATTTGTCATTATATGGGAACATACAACGATGACAACACATAATTTTCTGTTCTGGCTCTTGACGGAGGCAGTCGCTTCAGTCCTTTCCTCCCCCGTCCCCCCCCCAGCTGCTGCCTGCAGCTCCTCAGAAAAGCACCTCGAACGCAAATTAAGATGGATTGGAGGTATGGGCATTCGATTCTACGAACAAGATTTCAACAGAAGGCAAGGCACGAGGGGAGCCGGTCCATCCTCACAGAGTGACGAAGAGGATACGCCATGGATTCCTGTTGGATGGTGTGCGTCTCGCTCTCTGTGCTGTGCTCTGTGGAGGAGGTGAAGAATCTGGATTATATTGGATTATGATGGCAGCGCTTTGCTTTTTGGCGTTTTGTGGAGCACTGGCCTATCGCAAACGAGGGAGACTTCAGCAGGACTTAATGCCTGGAGCACCCGACGTCTGGTCTGCGCGGTGACCTCGAGAAATCAGCTGTTTGCGAGCTTATCCGGAAGGTGAACAGATCACCCACTCGGATTGGGACTCTGGACGCTGTACTGGTCAACATCTGAGGTCAGAGCTTGGATCAGTGGAAAAAAGTCCCGAATTGGATCATTTTTGGAACAGAGTCGCCCTTACAGACTCAAGGCTGCAGAAATTACAATGTGAGCCTGAAGTGAAAATATTTGTCATTCTTATCTGACTCCCTTGGAAACAGCCTTGGAAAAGGCTGGATATCTAATTTCTCCTGAGACGTGTTTTACTGAGGACAAACAGCTGCTCCTCTTGTCTTGTCCGCTACCCCCCCGGAGAACTTTTCTATGAGCGTTATCGGAGGCCGGCTGGTTACATCTCAGACTGTTGCTATCTGGAATGTCTCATGGACAGAAATCTCCCTGCCTCAGTCTCAAAATGCAACATGTAACTGTCTTAAATGTGCTTATGGTATAGTTTTTACTGTCTCATGTGGTGTCTTGGCAGACAAAATGTGATACATTTTTTTAATACCAATGCTGTGACCCTCATGGTACTTTCCTTGTTTTTCACACCTTTGACCTTCATCCCGATACGTATGAGAGAGGCCGCATTGAAGAACATAATGTGATTTGATGTCTCATGTGGTCTGAATAAGCAGCAGCTTCACACACTCACACCCCCCCCCCTTTCAGGATGATTGTGCGTACATATTCACGCTGTATTGGTGAAAACTTGTGCAATGTTAATAAAAGTACTCTGACTCTGACATAGCACTTTACTTTAAATCAAGCATCATTATCTCACACAAAGGCAACACGGTGACACAGTTGTTAGAGCTGCCGCCTCTCACCAAGGCAGTCACCAGATCAAATCCAGGCCAAGGGTCTTTTTAGGTGGCATTTGCATGTTCTCTCTGTACGTGTGCGGGTTTTCTCTGAGTACTCCGGTTTCCTCCCACAGACCAAAAACGTGTGTTAGACTGATTGGTAACTAGATTGTCTCTAGGTGCGAGTGAGAGAGATTGAATGGTTGTTTGTCTCTGTGTGTCCCTGTGATGGTCTGTAGACCTGTCCAGGGTGTCCCCCACCTCTCGCACAGTGATGACTGAATATTGACACCAGTGACCCCCACGACCTGAAAAGGAAGAAGCGAGTTAAAGATAATGGATGGATGGATGGATGGATGGATGGATGGACAGACATGTCAAACTGGTTCAAAACCAACAAAGTCCATGCTCAATAATCCTGGTATATAATCCAACAATTTTCAGTCAGGTCATCAGGATAGTTTCTTTTTTTTTTGTGCTGAAACGTTTCACCTTCCATCCAGAAGGCTTCTTCTTCCCCCCCCCAAAAAAAAAGAAAGAAACTGTCCAGATGACCTAACTGAACATTGTTGAATTGTATACCTGGATTATTGAGCATGGACTTTATTGTTATGAACCAGTTTGACATGACTGTCGACGAGAGAGAGTGCCAGCACCGGAGGGGGGGTGCGTGCCAAAGAGACCATTTTAGCACCAACATAACTTGTTTGTTCCACTTTGGAGTACCGGTAAGCTGTTGGGGTAATAATCAGCTTTGTGTTGTGTGTTTCCTTGACTGATGAAGCCTTTTGGATGGAAGGTGAAACGTTTCATCACAAAAAAAAAAGAAACTTTCCAGATGACCTCACTGAAAATTGTTGGATTGTATACCTGGATTATTGAGCATGGACTTCGTTAGCATTTGACTTTGGTTTTGTTTCTTGTTGTACTGAACCCTTAACAAACAGTGACCCTCATCCCAAGGCACTTACTGACAAACATTAAAGAGCGACTAAACCCAAATTTATGTTTTTTTAGCTGATAAACTCCCTAGAATGTGTATAAAAAGTTTCAGAGCACTATTTCTGTGTAAATTTTCATGTATTTGTGCGTATTAGTTAAAATCGGCAATATTTGGTCTAAAAACGTGTTCACGGTAGCCCTATGGGTTGAACAGAAGTTATTGCACGTTAATTTTACTATTAGCTCAATTTCTCTGTTGTGACATGTCTGCTCCGTTGTGACGTCACATCGTCTCCTGCCTTAATATAAAAGTGGAGCCACTCCCCCGAGAAGGTCACTCCCCCTCCAGAGTTCAGGGGTTGGATTAGCGATTAGCAACATAGCATTAGCATTGATGAGTGAAGCTGTTCCAAGAATAGCTCTTCAAACTGATGTTCACCCACCCTTACACCATCAGGGTACAATCCGTTTGGAGGTGAGTACCATTTTACACCTTTCATTCCATAATTTATCTTTTGAGTATATGACGTGTTTCTTCATGTGCTGTGTGTTTGCGACCTGCAGCTTTGCTTCGTGGCCCCACATGGGTCGTGGCGTTTTTATCTGTTGCTGATCAACGTTAGTTCTGTTCCCCCCTGAGAATCTGTTCCCCCTGTGTCGGGATCCGACCGTGAGGCGCATCTGAGTTCTGAAACGAGTCCACACTATCGTGTCACAGTTATAGCTCATTTTAATCGACAGCTCCTGGTGATAAATAAATAAATAAATATAAAACCTCCACTAAATAAATAAACCTGGTCTAGAGTGTGGGGTGTAGACTAACTGTACAGGTTTTTTATTTATTTATCTCCGACAGAATCTAGTCTGACAAATACAAAGTATCAGCCACCAACACATCATATATAGCCTATTTATAATTTTTATTACTAATATAGAAGGCTGGAAGCAGCTGATAGAGGACAAGAAAACTTCCTGCAAAGATAAGTGTAGGCTTTGTGGTAGGCTAAATCTCATTCAAATTAAAAATATGACTGGAGAAAAATTATTTCTAGCTGCTATTTTTTGATAGTTAATGTCTGGGTTTTTGTTGTTGTTTTTTCATTATTTGAGAGAAAGGGTGCACGCTCCCGACACAGGGGGAACAGATTCTCACGGGGGAACAGAAATTCGCACAGCACCTGCGTTCTTTTGTTGCAAATAATGTTGTGGATCAAGGTACTGTATTTGTAAAATAATAATAATAATCTGTGCAGCAGTATTTATTTTGCACTGGGTCATCTGTTTGACAGGTCAACAAAGTGATACTGTTTGACAGGTCAACAAAGTGATAGAACAGTAATGTTTTTATAAGGTGATTAAAAATGTGTTGTTGTTTTTTAGCTCCATATGAGGCGTTCCACATCCAGGGAATCTGAGCCGTGCAGCAGTCCCAAACACTCGAGACCACCTTCAGGATGCTCCACCCGCAGGATGGTCCACCTGCCATCCACAAACAAACACCAAGGTCTCAGCTGCACCCAACATTGTCGTGGATGGAGGTCTCAAGAGATGACGCAGCTCTGGCCGAGACTCTGCATCATCTTCCGCTGAATTTGAAATACATGTCACACATTTGGCACTTCGCATCTGGTTCTGTGAACTTCTTTTAGAATAGGATACCCTTTATGTAAATAACTATGTGCTTGTGTTAAATTATTATTTGTTTTCTTCTAACCCTGTGTGGACTGGGCACCTGGGTGGTCTGTAACACAGGTGTACACACCCACCTGTTCACATCTGGCCATAACCTATGTCAGAAAGGGATTTTTTTATAAGTCATAAATTCAAGTACAGGAAACTTTTAAATTTTAACGTTTAAAAATTTATGCTTCCTATAACTTTTTTAATAATGTCCAATTTGGATTACTCTAATTGATTATTGCACTTTGTTTCTTTTGTTTTACAATATTTAATATTTGCACACCTGAAACAATTATAATTTATATTAAATTTAAACATTACTTTGTAAAAATTGATGATGTAAACATGTTTATTAAATGTTTGTTTAAATTATGCATGCATCTGAGAGAAATGCAATTTCAATCCTGTGTATGTTCTGTACATATTGCAGTTTGGACAATAAAGTTGACTTTTAAATTTGACTTTGATGCATGACTTGGAAATGTATTTATCAATACAGAGGTCTGTAAAGAAAGAAATTGATTACAAAAACTAGTTGTTTATGATTCATTTTATTAACAGTAAGTTAATTCAAAACAACAAAAGTTTCTGTGTCGTGTCACACGGGGGACACCACCTCCAGCTCGTCTGTATGGATGCAGTGGACAGAAGAGAAAGCAGTCCCAACCACCTTCAAGATGCTGCACCTGCCAGCCACAAACAAACACCAGGGTCTCTGGCCGAGACTCTGCATCATCATGGGATCGTCTTACTCTGCGTGGCTGCTGCATGGGTGCTTGAGTCATCACAGTTCTCTGAAAAAAACATTTGAAAGGATACAGTATTGTTAAATTCATTGCAATTTGTTTGGTTTGCATTGAAAAAATATAATTTCTCATAAATCTTACCAGCTGTTAAACATATACTGTATGCACGTCCTAACAAATATATCATAAAAGCTTATAGAATGTTTCTAAACACGGATCTTTGGAAAACAAATAAAATATTTTACCACTGTTTAGTGCTAATTTATAGTCAATTCAAAAAACAACGTGTGTTCAGTTCTAGGTTGCATATTAAAATTAAGCCAAAACGTCAAAAAAACGAGGGTAGATGAAATCAATATTTTAAAATAAAATATATTATGAAACGTTACTTTTGTAATGTGCTAAGTAATAAGATGTGGTGAATTAAAGTCACTGCAGCTGGACTACAACTCCGTTGTGATCCAAACAAAGACAAAAACACAACCGTACACCTCATGCCATGCAGCTAAACACAGGTTTTTCATGTGTTCAGTGTTCAGAAGCATACGCTTAAGCTGTGTGTGATTAAATACACGCAACAACATTTTAGAACTGTTATTTTAGTACAAGTTTAGGCTGTTACTTACTGAAGACGCGACTATCCGCCATTTTGAAATCTAAACTTGGGGAGGGGTGAGAGTTCACCACTAGAGGGGGCGTGAACACAGGACAACCCACAACCTCCTCCCCTGCTTGACTCTCTACACGCCCATTTTGAGAGAAATTTTGAAAATGGCCTGGGGGAGGAGTTACCGTCTCAACCTGGGTTTAGTCTGTCTTTAAAGTTTTCTGTCACCACGATGGATTTCCATCCATCCATGCTTTATTTTCCACTTGTTCCGAAGTCGACTCTCAGGGGCAACGGCTTGAGCAAGGACGTCCAGACATCTCTTTCCACAGCTACCTTTTCCAGCTCTTCTGGGAAGGCCCCAAGGTGTTCCCAGGCAAACTGAGAGACATACTGTAGTCTCCAGCGTTTCTTGGGTCTTCCCCGGGGTCTCCTCCCAGTCGGACCTGCCCGAAGCGCCTCCCTAGGGCAGCACCATGGGGGCATCCTTACCAGAAGCATGAATCACCTCAATTGGCTCCTCTCGATGTGGGGGAGCAGTAGTTTTACTCCGAGTTTCTCCCGGATAATTTAACTTCTCATACTATCTCTAAGGGAGAGTCCAGCTACCCTGCAGAGGAAACTCATTTCAACGGCTTGTATCCACTATCTCATTCTTTTAGTCACTACCCAGACTTCATGACCATAGGTGAGGCTAGGAACGTAGACTGACCGGTAAACACAGAGCTTTGCCTTATAGCTCAGCTCCCTCTTCACCACAATGGACTGGCACAGAGTCTGCAATACTGCAGATGCTACACCAATCCACCTGCCAATATCATGCTCCATTCTTCCCTCACTCATGAACAAAACCCTGAGATACTTGAAGTCCTCCACTTGAGGCAGAACCTTACCCTTGACCTGAAGAGAGCAATCATTTTCCGATTGAAGACCATGGCCTCAGATTTGGAAGTGCTGATTCTCATCCCAGCTGCTTCACACTTGGCTGTGAACGGCTCCAGTGAGAGCTGAAGATCACGGCTTGATGACACTAACAGGACCACATCATCTGCAAAGAGCAGAGATGGAATCCTGAGGCCACTGAACCGGACTCCCTCCATCCCCTGGCTGCACCGAGAAATTCTGTCCATAAAAGTTATGAACAGAATCAGTGAAAACGGGCAGCTCTGGCAGAGTACAACTTCCACCCTGAAGAGGTCTGACTTACTACCAGCAATGTGAACAAAACTCTCGTACCACTTGTTCTTCTATGAAATATTATTTATAAATGTTTTCTGAATTTTTATTCATAAATGTTTTATGAAATATTATTTATACAGGATCGAGAGATCGGCAAACCTTCAAAAAAATCACAACTCAAGGGACTTCACACAGGAAACTATTTTCTGCTTAGAACAAATGTTCTTTATTTTACCACAGAAAATCAATAGCAAGCAAGCAAACAAGTAACACACTTGCATCCCAAACTTTTCATTCATTCATTCAACCTTTATTTATACAGGCTAGCCTTGTTGAGTCACGGGGACTCATTTACAAGAGGGACCTGTCTCACTCACACCAAACAACCATCCACTCTCACACTCACACCTAGGGTCAATTTAGAGTCACCAATCAGCCTAACAAGCATGTTTTTTGGTCTGTGGGAGGAAACCGGAGTACCCGGAGGAAACCCACGCATGCACGGGGAGAACATGCAAACTCCACCCAGAAAGGCCCCGGACCGGGATTTGAACCGGCAACCTTCTCGCTGAGAGGCAGCAGCTCTACCAGTTGTGCCACCGTGCTGCCCAAACTTCATACAATGGTTAACGCTTAAACAAAGACTCTTACCGTTTGACACCAAAGTGGATTGGAGAGCCGTTTTCAATCCAAAGGCAGAGTGGGCGTTAAAACAAACAGGCGATATACTCATCCCGGCAGACTCTCTATCTGGGAGTCCAGGCTGTCTCCTTTTATATTCCTTTTAGATAAGGATTGCATGTGAGCAGGGTTGCCCAGACCCTTTCCACAAGCAATCAACCAGTTTCAACAAGAACTGGACATTATCTTCAGGAACTGGAGTATCTCCCCCTCACCTCTAATCATACCGTTAGAACAAAACTCCGGAGATGACATTTCAGACTTTTAAGACTGATCAGAGAACAAACTTATTTATTCATTATTCATTCCACCCTCTGGTCTCTGATCAGTTCTGAAAATGTCCACCCTCCATTTTATTCAACAACTAATACATCAGAAACAGGCAGCATCTATTTCAATGGTACTACCCAATGTATTCCTATTAATTTTGAATATGACTTTCATATTGTAAAAATACATACAAATGTTAAACAAATTAATATAGCAAAGCACAATATTAATAGTTTCACGTCATAGGTTATGTTCATCTGTGGCTTGAACCAATCACTGTCTAATTTCAAAAACCAATATTGAATCCAACGAGCATCAGAAATGTTCCACAATCTTCTCCACTCATGGTTATGAGTGGTTACCACTCTCCGGAAAGGTTCCATTTGCACTTTTACATGTAATACTTGCAGATTACCATACTTTTCAGAGCATAATACGTAGTTTTTTTACTAATTTGAATGTCCTGCGGCTTATACGCCGAAGCGTGTTATTCATGGATTTTTTGCCCCCATATTTTTAGGCCCATTTTTGGCTCTGATATTGACGTTTTTTATTTTGATCAAAAAATGGTACAGTACCATTTTTGTCCAGAGGAGTACACCGACTGTTTCTAGCTTGTGTGTCCAAAAAAAGCCTCCCCTGCTCGGACTGCTCTGCCGCTGCCCGGCCTCCTGCTCTGGAGGTAGCTACTATTAGCTGTGATGTTAGCTGTTTTTTTAGCAGGATAACCATAAACCACACCGCAGATTTTCTTGAAACTTACAGAGCATAATTATTTGGTGGTCATTTACAAACTGTTAGCTGCAGAAGATATTTAGAGCTAAAAAAAAATTGCTCTTTTACGGTAGCTTTGTTGCTACCACAAACAGATACCTACTGTTTAGATAAACAGCTCTTAAACCACTTGACAGATATTTTTTCTGCTTACAGAGTGTAATTATATGGGTTTTCATTTACAAACTGTTGACCTGTATAAGACATTTGAGATAAAATTAAATTTTTTACAATTTATTTTAGTAGCGCACGAGACTGTTTTAGAAGAAGTCAAACCGAAACAATTTATAATCCAGCAGATTTGACCATTTCGTGGATTGATTAAGGAACGGTTAATCTCAGGAACCCTTGTGCTATAATGTCAGCTAAGAAATATATTCATCTTGTGAAGTCCTTCGGTGCTCGCTCGCTTCTGTGGCCGCCATTTTCAGCAAGGCAAATGAGGCGCTGACGCGTCGCGTAGCGGTGACGCATAATAGATGCGTCTTATAGGGCGAAGCATGTTATTTATGGATTTTTCCAATTTATTGACAATAATTAGACAAAGCAGGTTATACACAGGAGCGTGTTAAACGCCTAAAAGTACGGTACATGTAGTCTGATTTACCACCACTGGAATGTCATGTCCATTGAAACACTTCCTACATACGCAGAAAGTACAAGGACTGCTCACATTTGTCACCACTTATGATTGATTCGCAGGACATTCAAAGTTATCCTGTTTTCTGACACGGTTCATCTGTTTCCATAGTAGTTGGCAAGGCCCCCTTTTTCTCCTCCAGGACACGTCTCGGTGTTACGGAGGAGAGGTTGCCTAGCAGCTAGTGCATTAACAGAGTACCCGAGTTTTCGACAGATCGAGTGCTTTGACTTCTATCGAGGCTTTTTTGTCCACCTCGGGTACCCGTAGTACGTCACATTTCACAGCGTGCGAGGTAGCTTTTAGCTTTTAGTAGACGCTACAAAATGGATTCCTGTGTGCGCACGGATGTTAATGGAGCAGGTCGTCTTGTCAAAAAGGTAAAACAGTTTATAATTTTATAAATTACGCTACTCATTGAATCATCTTGTAGATTGTCTTTTCTCTGATCACCGTAGTAGATTGTGACAGCAGGGGGCAGTTTTGCATTGCAGGTCACGTATATAACACAACCGAAACGGCTTCCTCTCTCTCGTTTCACAGACAAAAAGCAACTAATATTAATCTCTCTAGACCATTAAAAACCTATAAACACATTAATCTCTAAAAGTAAACCTAAATTACACAGCATTGCATGCAAGCGGTGGTACAGTGTGGCTGTGGCCCCATTTGTTTTTTAAGTTTCGGTTTCAGCGCCTTACTTTCACTTTTAATATTAATAATAATAACTAATAGTTTTGTTTTTCCTGTGACTTATCTGCAGTATGAAAAATGATAGGAGCATAATAAATGCTCCCAATGTTTTGTTGGTCTTTTTTTTTCTTTTTGTAAAGACGTTTTTCTGCATTTATATTTATTTATTTATTTTGCATCATAAGACCCTGTGACGTCATCGGCTACTCGAGTGCCACTCAAGTTTTTTTATGTTAATGTCGAGGTTAAAAATTATGTACTCGTTCAACCCCTACTAACAGCACCATGGCACCGATGACAACGAACGTGATGACCCATGAGGTGATACCACCCTCACGGCACTTTCCGGGTTCGGCCATGCCGTCCTCTGCGCGCCTCTGATCCTCCCACCAGCAGATGCCAAGGAAACACCAGGCAATGAAGAAACACAATGCTTTTTGACAAATAGAATGACAATGATTAGTTTTCCCTTAAATAAAAGGTTTCATTTTTACTTTCCCCACCAAAACTGATCTGACCTTTAGGGGTCTCTCTACCCCAAACTTAAAATGTCCCTGTTTTAAATGGAGCGTCATACTTGCCAATAAATCCATGCCCAATATCCATTATTCAAAACTTAGCAGGTCTGACAGATCAGGGTACAGCTGTGACTTTCTGTTTTTCACCTTTCCTTTTTTCTTTTTCTGTTTCACAACTCGTAACCTCACTGCTTCATTGTCCTTTGAAGACTCCGAGTCAGAGGACTTTCTGTTTTTCTCCATTCCTTTTTTTGTCTCACAACTTGCAACCTCACTGCTTCATTGTTCTCTGAAGACTCCAAATCAGAGGAGACCTCCGCCACTCTAGTGGTCTTATTTTTGTTCCTGACCATCTGTTCAGGTTCACACGGAGGTGCAGAAGGAACAACAGAAGTTTGAAACACATCTCTCAATGCTTGAGTCAGATGTTCCACATCTCTCAATGCTTGAGTCAGATGTTCCACATTGAATCTACCACACTGGATTTTTAATGCTTTTTCCTGACATCATTCTTTCAACTCTTCTGTTGGTAATCCATCTATTTCAGATATTAGGACCCCAGACTGTATTAAAGTTTTCCATAAAGCAGAACGAGTTGGTCCCTGTGCATTACTTCGAGCGTCTCTTTCTGGACCACGACCCACATGTTGAAAACCATACTCCTGTTTTTTCTACTTTTCCTATTCCCCAGTCTCCCAGTGTTCCTAACTCCATGATTCGGCTACGAACTTCAGACATAGCGACATCAGGAGCTCCTAACATTACAGTCAACATTGCGGAGCGATAGTGTACAGAGGTTGTTCTTATCAATTGATCCATCACAGCCTTTGGAATAGGTAACAGTTGATAATGATCCACAGCAGCAACAGTTAAAGCATCCCTCTCCCACAATCGAACCAATCTTTGTACACACTCCCAAAGAGTGACCCACTGTCATGTTATCTCTGGCCAGTCGGTGAGAGCTGGATAAACCTGGTGAACAGCTTCAGCATAAACATCAAATAGAGATCTAGAATCATTCCCTAAATCTCTCACTTCTCTGCAGAAATCAGCATTCACTGTAGCTTCTGTGGACAACCCAGCAAAAGATGTCCCATCCCTTGCATCTATTTCCACCTGTCCTGCTCCTTCCTCAATTAATCTTGACAACCACACATCTGTATTGAGCATGCATCAGGGTACACATCTGTATGTTCTCCCGGCTGCTGACAGAGCCTCCTGGACAAGTAAGCTACTTCTTCATGAGTGTAATCCTCAATTATCATTATCAGTTCAGGCTGCGGTTGATCTTGTGGGACAACATCCATAACTTGTACACCATTCTCATAAACAAATTGACCATCTGTGTCTACTCTTGCTTGTAAGACATCTGGTCTCACTATCTGTTCCTACCTCCTCCATTGCACTGGTTTCACACTTTTACGGCGGGATGAGGGGTGTAATGAGGAATTAGTGGACTCTTCTCCTTCATCCTTTACATTATCTTACCACAAATTCCCATCCCAGCTAGAGGAATTCCATCCCGTTCCTAACCTAGCTACAAAAGCCCATACTCTTTTGGGTGATACAGACTTTTTCGTTTTCCTCTTTTTCTCTCTTTTTAACATAGAACCCTGAACCATTGCTTCCTCAGCTTCGTGGGTTTTATTAGCAGCCGTTGTTTTACCTTCACCTGCAGGAAAAATTTGGACCAAAGTAGAAACTCCTTTTCTACTTGAAAACTTCTCCCTTATTTTGTATTTTTTAAGTGAAGTAAATATATTTAAGGATGTACTTAAACGTTGCAAACTCCCAAAAGCATAGTCCTTATAAAGGATAAAGGGTGAAACGTTTTCTGCGACAAATAAACTGGACGACTGAGAATCTTCACTAGCACAGTCCTTATACAAATATATTATTAGCTTATCATAAAACTTGAAACTCCTCTTGCACACGCAATTTAATTTTGTGCTATGTTTCTCAAATTGTTCTTTTTTTATGCTGCCGTTTAGAACTTTATTAATAATTCTCTGCTTAGTTTAATTGTCTTTTCAACTGTTATTGTTTATGTGTATTGTATGCCTTGTTATACTGTTTGTGTTATTTTCTTTTTGATTAAAAAAAAAAAAAACTTTGGTCCAAATTTTTCCTGTACACACACATCGTGTTGTATATATCGTGATATATATCGTTATCGTGATATAAAAAGTCCATATTGTGATATATGATTTTTTCCATATCGCCCAGCACTACCCTCACCTCTAATCAAACCGTTAGAACAAAACTCCGGAGATGAGGAGATCAATAAACTGAGCATTCCTGTGATGATGAAATCAACACAGTTTAACTTTTATCTCCCAGCTCCCCGGTAGTGACAGATATAGGAAAATTACACACAATGGCCCTCATTCACGAAAATGTTCGTATCTTTATCCTAAATTTCTCCTACTTTTGTTTGTACGAAGCGTTCGTACGAACATGCCACGTCAGATTCAACAAAGTCTTCTATCCTCAAGAAAAGTGTGTAAATGGCTGCGTAAATTTAATGAATCCCACCTGTTCTATCAACCTGCGCGTGCTCGCGGAGAGGTCATTTACATAATTCCCACCCCTCAAAACACCATATAAGGCCACGTTTCCTGCCTTTTGACAGCAGGAAGTGTCCATTCATTCAAACTCAAGAAGTAAAAGGAGGAACTTCACGCGTTCGGAGATCTGCTCTCAGTCGCGCTGTGGCGCACCGCCACCCCCCCCCCCCCCGCAGGTGTCGGATGGTCAAATATTTTTAATGTTAGTGTAAACAACTGTGTTAATTATAGTTTCACTTATTCAGAAGAGCTGTGGCGCACCGCTACCCCCCACCCCCCGCAAGTGTCGGATGTGTTTTTGAACAGAAGCATTTTAAAATGTCTCGAAACTACAGTTAACTTCATATTAATATTGTAGTGCATATGTTTTGTCTCCCGTGGGTCGTACAGTATCAGAAATCAAGAATAAATGGTTTGATCTGAAAATGGCTTCAAACAAACGTCTCGCCGCAGCACGGACAGGAGGTGGTCAAGGAATAGTCTGCGAGATGGATGGACAATAAATGCCACGCTGCAAGACGCGTGCCAACATGTTTTGCAGCACAAATGAGTCATGCGCGCTCCTCCTGGTCAGCGCGCAACCACATTCTGCAGGTTATATTTCGAATCAGATATAATAATCTATTGCTCCGATGGTGTTTGGCAGTCCAGCAATAGCATGAAAATCAGTCTTAATTCGTACTTGTTCTGCGGCGGTGTATGGGAATTTTATGTACCTGGGTGTTAATATGAGGAGGGCTTTGATGACCAAGGGGAGCGCACGACTCACTGAAGCCTGCGCGACACACCAGACAAATTAAACTTAAAATTATAATTCTAATTCAAACAGAATAACCTATTGTCAAGAATAATTATGGTGCGTGATTTTTTTAAACCCAAAATATTTTCTAAATAACGAAATATGAAGTTATTCGTGGAGAAGATCCGTCTGGATGACAGCAGACTGACGCTCCTAAAATATACGACAGGTCCGGACCACTCGTAAATTTTGTTCGTATCTGAAAAAAATCGTAGGATACGAAAACATTGTTGAATGCCACAAATGATCCTAAATCACTCGTACGCACAGTTTAAGAACAAATCTGTGCGTACGAACGGTTCGTGAATGAGGGCAAATGTCTGGACATTTCAGACTTTTAAGACTGATCAGAGAACAAACTTATTTATTCATTATTCACTTGTATAGGTACTGAACAGCCCGGAACAATGGGCCACCAATCCCATACTCATGGAGCACCCCCCACAGTATACCCCGAGGAACACAGTTGAATGCCTTCTTCAAGTCCACAAAATATATGTAGACTGGATGGGCAAATGCCCATGATCCCTCAAAGATCCTAGTGAGGGTAAAGAGCTGGTCCAGTGTTCCACGGCCAGGACGATGGATTTCCATCCTCTGTAAAAGTGAGAAGGGGGAAAAAAGCGTGTGTTTGATGTAGTTGTGTCAAATCTATCCAATCTAATCATGAGACGGGGAATGTCATTGTCAATTTATTTATAAAGCACATAAAAACAACAGAAGCTGACCAACGTGCTTTACAGTTAAAAAAATAAAAAGAGTAAAATTCATCTAATGCCACTGAAACATAATAAAGTTAACAGTAAATATACAACAACAATAAAACCAGCTCAAAATTTGTTCTCAGATTCTGCGAGGATCAAATGACAAGGAATACAGATGAGTCTTGAGCAAAGATTTAAAAGTCTCAACAGTCTGAGCGCTCTTTAAATTCTCAGGTAAACTGTTCCACAGATTTGGAGCAGCAACCGCAAAAGCCCGATCACCTCTGGATTTCATTCTGGATCTGGGGACATCTAAGAGAAACTGGTTGGTAGACCGGAGTGCTCTTACTGGAGTGTAGATATTAATAAGATCACATAAATATGACGGGGCCAGACCTTTAAAGATTTTAAAAACAAGCAATAAAATCTTAAAATCAATCCTGAAGTGGACAGGGAGCCAGTGAAGAGAAGCCAGGACAGGACAGGGGTTATGTGTTCATATTTTTTAGTTGATGTTAAAAGACGAGCTGCTGCGTTCTGGACAGATTGTAAACGATGCAAAGATGATTTGTCTAAACCAACATACAAGGAATTACAATAGTCCAAACGAGAGGTAATAAAGGTGTGAATCGCCTTTTCAAAGTCACTGAAAGGGAGACAAGACTTCACCTTGACAATGAGTCTTAGCTGGAAGAAACCGGATTTAACAACTGCATTTATCTGTTTGTCTAATTTAAAAGCACTATCAAAAATAACTCCCAGATTTCTGACATTGGAGCGGCTGTATGAAGAATAAACTGGCACTGCTTTCAACCAATAAAGCAAACCGGAACCATAGTTTTACCCAATCAGAACAGAGCAGGGCGGGTCGTACTTTCTGATGTATAGTGAGCCCAGGAGTGGGCAGGGTTCCCAGCTTAGTGAGAGACTGCAGGTGAAAGCCTCAATCATTCTACATCTTCTGTCCTGACCCAGCAGCAGCTCAGCTGTGAGCCTCTCTTCACAAAATGCTCACAAGCAATCAGGATCTCAGAGGTCCACTGAACTCAGAGCACACTAGAAACAAACCACACAAGACCAGCTGTCACTGATCCTGCTCTCGCTGACCTTTCAGAGAGAGAGAGAGAGAGAGAGAGAGAGAGAGAGAGAGAGAGAGAGAGAGAGAGAGAGAGAGAGAGAGAGAGAGAGAGAGAGAGTTGAAAACGCTGCAGCTCTGATGCTTTAGTTCTTATAATTAAACAATATTAAGACTAAAAAACAAATATTTCCAGGTTTTAACAAGGTGATGTGTGTCTCCATTTTTATTTTATTTTATTTTATTTTATTTTTTTTGGGGGGGGGGAAATGAGCTAAACTTGATATTATTTAGAACCATACTGAGAGGTTCATTTACACCTCAAGGCCACTGTAGTACAGTACTGTGATAAATGTAATTCAATAAATGATCAAATGTTAAAAATAAATCAACAAAGATCAAAGGAAAAGTTTACAAGACAGTGTTGAGACCAGCTGTATGGTCTGGAGACAGAGACATGGACATAAAGACAGGAGAAAGAACTGGAAGTAGCAGAAATGAAGATGCTGAGGTTCTCCTTAGGAGTGACAAGGAT
The DNA here is from genome assembly GCA_038048925.1 of Garcialebias charrua. Taxonomy (NCBI): domain Eukaryota; kingdom Metazoa; phylum Chordata; class Actinopteri; order Cyprinodontiformes; family Rivulidae; genus Garcialebias; species Garcialebias charrua. Next base: position 8,878 of record JBBPBX010001929.1, on the reverse strand, counting down.
GGATAAGATCAGGAATGAGATCATCAGAGGTACAGCACATGTTGAACAACTGGGAGATAAAGTTAGAGAGGCCAGACTGAGATGGTTTGGACATGTCCAGAGGAGGGACAGTGGTTTGGACATGTCCAGAGGAGGGACAGTGGCTATATAAGTAGAAAAAGACAAAGAGGAGATACATGGATGTAGTAAGAGAGGACATGGAGGTAGTTGGAGTGAGGACAGAGTGAGGTGGAGGAGGACTTCCTGTGGTAATATCTGAAGAGGGAAAAGTTGAAAAAAGAAGACTACATGAGCTGAAATCCTGTAAATACAACCCCTTTGAATGAAATAATAATTTTAACAGAGATGTCTGTCAGTCTGACAAGCATCCATCATCTTCCTCTTGTTCCTGAGTCAGGTCTCAGGGGCAGCAGCTTGAGCAGGGAGGTCCAGACATCTCTTTCCACAGCCACCTCTTCTGGGAGGACTCCAAGGTGTTCCCAGGCCAATCAAGAGACATAGTGTGTCCTGTCTTCCCCAGGGTCTCCTCCCATTTCAACATGCCCAAAACGCCTCCCTAGGGAGGCGTCCAGGGAGCATCCTTACCAGATGCCCGAACCATCTCAACTGGCTCCTCTCGATGTGGAGGAGCAGCAGTTCTAGTCTCTCCTGATAACTGAACGTCTCACTCTATCTCTAAGGGAGAGTCCACTACTCTGCAGAGGAAACTCACTTCAACCTCCCCTGATGCATGCTCAATAATCCAGGTAGAAAAATCTAAAAAAGCTAAGTTTGGTCTTCTGGACATTCAAAAAACAAAACAAAGCAAAAAAATTGTAGAAACATTTCGTCTTTCGTCCGAACGACTTCCTCAGTCTGAGCTGCTGTATTCAGCTCAGTCTTATAAATAGCACCCTCTCACAGTGGATCAACCAGTTTTCTGATGACAGCTGAAACCAGCTGCTCACATGATCAAGGAGGACCATCAGCCTGACGATGGATCTAACGATCATAAGTGCTAATGGTCCATTGTTAGGCTGATGGTCATCCTTGATCATGTGAGCAGCTGGTTTCAGGCTGTCATCAGCCAACTGGTTTATCCACTGTGAGAGGGTGCTATTTATAAGACTGAACTGAATACAGCAGCTCAGACTGAGGACGTCGTTCGGACGAAAGACGAAACGTTTCTACAATTTTTTTTTGCTTTGTTTTGTTTTTTGAATGTCCAGAGGACCAGACTTATCTTTTTTAGATCATTTCAACCTCCTGTATCCACAATCTCGTTCTTTCAGTCACCACCCAGAGCTCATGGCCATAGGTGAAGGTAGGAGCATAGACCAACTGGTAAACAAAGAGCTTTGCCTTACAGCTCATCTCCCTCTTCACCCCAATGGACTGGCACAGAGTCCACAACACTGCAGATACTGCAGTCTGGCAAACAGAAAGTTGTAATTTTAGGATTATTGAGCATGAACTTTGGTGTTTTGAACCACTTTGCATGGCTACCTTAGAGATGATGGGGAAAGGGTGGGTCCTGGAGGCCATCTTATCACCAGCTAACTGTTTTTTTTTTCCCACTGTGGGAGTGAGTTGTTTGTGGGATTCAGTTTGGTTTGGTGGTCTTCTCAGATTGAAGAAGTCCTTTGGATGAAGGTCAAAATGTCTCGACAACAAAAGAAACTATCCAGATGACCTGACTGAACATTGTTGGATTTATAGCTGGGATGAGCATGACCTGTGGTCTAATTTTAGGTAATTTTATACTCTGCAAAGACAGGACTTCCTGTGCTATAATTTATTAAAATATATTTGACAAACCCTCAAGTGAAAACATTGAAATGACTTGAAAGTGAACTAGAGAAAAGTTGTTCAAACTCTTCTCGTGTTTGTCTTGATGGTGATGGTTAAAGTCTTCTGACACATGAACATGCCATTAGTGAACATTCTTCTGTCATTTGTCTAAGTTTGTGTACAAAGTAAATTATTTTTTTCACAAAACCTTTTAGGAAGTGACCGGTGCTCAGAAATCATTTTAAGTTGTATGGCACTTTTGTGGAGTGGGAAGTGAATTTCTTATCTACACCTAAACTCTAGGTGTAGAAAAACAAATCAGTCCAAAGATGTTTTATGTTTTAATTCCTGTTACTGAACTGTAGCTTGTGCGTACTGCTCCACTTCTACCCTACATATACTGTAATAATATATTTAAATATATGTGAAGTTAAAACACTTTGTACATTGCTGGGTCCTGTAACAGTTTTACTATGGTTCTGGCCTGAGTACGAGGTGGTATTCCTGGTCCAGATGAGTTCTAATGTTGATGTTATACAGGTCATTGATTTGTGCAGAAAACTGACTGCTGTCTTCCTCAGTCATCTCAATAAAACTCTCCCTCTCTTCTTGCAGTATAAACGTCAGAATAAGGACTATGAAAAGACCAGGACAAGGATAATGGAAATTGCCAATTATGTGGATAAGGTAAGACTGATGGGCTACCATGCTGTTGCCTGCAATTATCCAAACACCTTCTTCTGATAAGTTAATAGATTTTGTTCCACCATCCTGAGTTTCACTGTCACCTGGGACTAATATACTTTACATTTTATCTTTTTTTATTATGTCTATGTCATATGTAACTGCAAAATGAGAGCAAATATTTGGTGGCTTATGTGGTCTTGTCAGGGTTTAATCAGTACTGTAGTGTCTCTCAGCCTTTTAGGGGAGATCAAGGAGAAAATTCTTGCGTGATCAGTCTGTAGGAGCTGAAGACAAGACTGTGAACTAACCCAGGGTTGTTGTTCTCTGTCTCCATTTAGTTCTACAGGACTTTGAACATCCGCGTGCCTCTGATTGGTCTTGAGATCTGGACTGACAGAGATCATTGCATCATCACCGAAGAGCCAAACGCCACTCTGTGGTCTTTCCTTCAGTGGAGACAAAAGCTGAAATCTCGGAAAAAACATGACAACGCTCAGCTGCTCACGTAAGAAGCACACAGTCAAGCTAAGCTGCAGCAGCCAGAAAGCAACAGGTGTCAGAGGCACAATGTTGGAGCCTGCAGACGTGCAGCTAAAGCTTCCATTCATTATGTGGGGCGACCGTGGTGTAGTGGTAATGGCAGTCGACCCCTGATCGGAAGGTTGGAGGTTCGAATCCCGCATCCGCCCACCATGTGTTGTGTGTCCCTGGGCAAGACACTTAACCCCGAGTTGCTCCCGGTAGGTCTGGATGGCGCCTTGCAAGGCAGGCTACCACTACCGGTGTATGAATGTCTGAATGAATGGGTGGATGGCTGGTATTGTAAAGCGCTTTGGGGCTCCTCACAGGGGGCTGGAAAGCGCTATATAAATAAGCTCCATTTACCATTTACCATTATCTTTTACCCGCTTCTTCCATTTTGGGTCACGGGGGTCACCGGTGCCCATGTCCAGCAATCACTGTGCGACATTTGTTAACATTTGACATCCTGTGCAGTTTACAGCCCCCTTCACAAGTCTTCAGTCTGTAGTAGATCACTGGAATAGTGTTAAAACCACAGCAGAGCTGTGCACGGTGACTCCCTGCAGACAGGAAGGATGCCTTAAGGGCCCGGCAGAGCTCCGCGTAATGCAGTACGCCTCTGTACGACGTACGTACGCAGAGGCACAAGCGTAGCCCCGCAGGGCACGAACGCGCAAAGCTCAAATTTTACGTCCGCGTACGTGATGCGGGTTGTCTCACAATAAACTGCCCGGGGCCGGACTGTTTTGTATGTTACACAAATGTATTAAATTCCCCTTCTTCATCGCTGATCTGGACTTTTCTTTTGTTTTTTTGCCAAAAGTCAAGTGATCGGTTCCTCCTCCGTTAACTCCATGACTGAAATGAATTAATTCATGTCCTACCTGGCTGCGCGAGGT
>JBBPBX010001928.1:79736-96140 GCA_038048925.1 Garcialebias charrua | reverse complement strand
TATATATATATATATATATATATATATATACATTCATTCAACCTTTATTAATACAGGCCAGCCTCGTTGAGCCACGGTGACTCATTTACAAGAGGGACCTACTTATATATTCATATGTAAATATGCCCCCAAGGCCTCCTCCACGCCAACAGAATGGCCTCATATACATACCAATGGCTACAAAAATGCTAATTCAATGAGCCATTTGACTAACTCCCATGGGAACTATAGTTAGAATATCCGAATGGCTCACATGTGGTAGTGCTTAATGAGTGACACGCAATGTCCAAGCAGTGATCCGGTAGCACGTGACCTTTCTCACTGTGCTGGTTCAGCTCTGCTCTTAAATAATATTCCCTCAACGGGTGAAACACAGACCTTGGCCGGTTTGTCTGGTTCCAACGCTCTGTTAAGGCCGAGGACCAGTAAACTGGACCCATCCAGGAAGCAGATTGTGGTCAGAAGATCTGCTCGTTTACAAAACTCGCAGCTTCTCAGTCCCATGACACAAAACAAGGAGAGAGAAAACAGACATTCTGCTCCACTTCTGTCTAATAAGGACAACAGGTTGCATCTGCCCTCGATCACTCCCGATCAGAGCAACCTGGTAGCACATCGATTTGAGTGAAAAGACGGAAATCAGGCTTTGGTTAGTTAGTAACTGTTGTTTGAACATAAGTTCTATTTAAAGTTAACACTGCATTTAGAGTGCATTTAACTTTTCCTAATTTCATTGAGGGTAAAAACCTGCAGAAAAAGGTACCTATGAATACTTATTACACAGTGAAACGCGTAAACCACAGCTGATTAGTTTAGTTAACTCAGTGCATTAAAAGTGAATATTTATTTGCAAGCACTAACATGAGAACAATCTTATTCGATTTTTTCACACAAAAAAATCAATACAATAATGGACGTTAAACAGGGTGAAACAAGTGAGAGGGTCCGCTCCATCAGGGCCCCAAAATGGCTTAGTACGGGCCAAGGTGGTGACTACTCAGTTGACTGGTACACGTGGCAAGAAGCAGGTGAACATCCTTTGATGTTTTACGACAGGCTTCTTGAAGCTCATTTTGGTGATAAATATACACCAGGCATGGAAGAAGATGAAGACTTTAAGTGGTCTTTCTTCTTCCATCTCGTCTTTGAGATAAGATTTCAGCTGCTCACCATGGTTATTCCAAAAAAGCAAACCATGGAAGAAATAAAACAGTGTGCTATAAATGCATTTGAAGCTAACATGCTAATCAAAACACCCTTACAGGTGTCCCCAGGTGAAGCGGTCAAATCCCACTCGCTGGAGCTGGATTCCAGTCCTAAAAAAGGCGAGATTAAACAAGATTTTCAAACTAAAAAACAACTAAAGGTGGGTGTTAGCTCTACAGGACGCCCAAGACCAGGGTGGGCCCGGAAGGGACCCCTGAGACGTGGACCTGCACCTCGGATGACACATTCCGAGACATGCAAAAGGTCGCAAACGTTCCAGAAAAAAGGCATCAAACCTCCAAGCTCTGATGAGGTGGTGGATGTAAGTTGGTTGTTTGAAAACTTGAATGATACAGAGGATGACCAAACTGGGACAATGAGTGACCTTGTCTTTGATAACTCAGAGCACACAGTTGATGACAATGACAGCAAACAAACTGCTGATAGTCAACAACTTCCTGAAGGTCATGATGCTGTCAGCCAACAAGATGCTGACAGTGAACATGTGTACACAGACAGAGTCACACGTGAACGGAAACGTGTGCCAAGACCTGTGAGGTTTCTGTGTAACCTTATACAAAGGGGGGTGGCTAAGAAAGCTTACCTGCCTATCACACTGGAAGGTGTCCTTGAGCGTGAAGCCCTCCTGGATGGCAGTTCTGATATAACTATTATGTCGGCCAAGCTGTTCGAGGAGCTGAGGACCGCCGCTAACGGTGTTGACAGGCAAATACCCTTTGAGAAATGTGCTATTGAGCTACAGGGTCTCGCAGAGACGAGAACAACCCTAACAGCTATGGCTATGGTTCACATGCAGATTGGCGAAATGACACTACACCACCCGGTGTACGTGTCTAAACTTGACTCATTCCCATTTTTGGTTGGCCAAGATTTTATAAACCGCTTCGGCGCGATTGTAGATTATGGTCAACAGAAAATGTGGAGCACAGTGAGAAAACCCCTGCCAATAAAAGTGCCTCCTAGTTGTGATACAGACTGCCTAACCGCAGGTACCGCAGAGGACACAAGGGACTGCTCATCCGAGGACGAGAGCCCGGTAAGTGAACCTTCAACTACAGGTGAGACAGAAGAGACCCAACAGTTGGACCAAACTCTGGCCCAACAAGAGAACATCCTTTGTGAGCTGACACATTCAGCATTCACTGAACACTACCTGCCACAGGTAGTGAAAGGTGTTGAGATCCAAGGATTCCACTCCAAAGACGCTGTGCTGTCCTCTGAGACAGGTAATTCGGCAATCAGCCAAGCTTTCAATGAAACCTTGGTTCAAGAGCATTTGAGTCCAGAGAATGACAGTCAACCAGATGCTGACAGTCACTTGGACATCATTGTTACAGATTTCGAGAACCCCTCATCAAAAAAGGGGGGGGGGCAAACTCACACAACAACGACAGTGACCCATCGCAGACTGACAAATCAGACACGCCTGCGACTGCACTGACGTTTGAGACGCACCTAAATTACACGGAAAGAGGTAAACGTAAGAAGATACGTTGGCCGAAACCTATAAGGTTCCTGTGTACTGTCTACTCTTAGCTGCGCGAACAGCTTAAACTAAACAATGGCATCCTAACGTGTGCCCATGGACGGACGTCCTCACCTATGTTCGTGGTCCCCCATGACCAAAGGGGGGTGATGTTAGGTCATGCCAAAGACAAAGATTTGAATGTACACCTCAGAAACACTTTTGCTTTCACCCAGAAAAACCTGGAAGGGTCCGCTGAAGGACGCAAGGCGTACTACGACCAGAAGGCCTCTCATAATGAACTCCAAGTGGGAGACAGAGTTTGGTACTATACGTTCACCCCAGCAACCGGGAAAGGAGGGTCCGAGACCGGAACCCTCGCCCGCAAACTGATTCCCAGGTGGACTGGACCTCATCTGATAACAGACAAAGTGCCCTCAGTCGTCTACGAAATCAAAATCAGCAAAGGCCGCAAAGAGCCAATTGCTAAATGGGTACATCGAAATCAGATCAAACCTTACAAGGCGTTCAATGAATCCGCAAAAGACAACGATCTCGCAAACTCACAGACTTCATGGGATATTAAAGTCGTCCAAGCAGAAGTTAATAAATAAATTAAATCGGTCTAAACTTATTCAGTTGTTAAAAGAAACAACTAAAACCGGGATTTAGAAGCACTAAGTCTTAAAGCTCACGAAAGTTTGAACACTAACAAACATTTAAATCAACAGGATCTAACATGCCATTTGTTATTAAGAAACTAAGACCTATCTTTTTGTGTCTCCCTAGGATCACGAAGAAATCACTCCTAGTAATCCTCACCCTCTTGGGAACCATCCAAGAAAGACAGGCTGAGGTTGTGACCCTTGGACCCACCTCAGGCATCAGTCTTAGGGACCAACCCGGACTGCTCATCACAGATTGTCAGTTGTACACTCGAAAGGTCTTTGTCCGCTTCGACCCCCAAACGGTGGTCAAACAGCACATCAAAATCAAAGACGAATGGACTAACGAAACATGGTACACTTTATCAATCCAGAATGCAAGAGGCCAAACCCGACACATGTTAAAGTAGCTACGTAAGTTCACCCTCACACAACAGGAGCTGAGTGGAACGCGTAGACGAAAGAAGAGTATCCTTAGTGGACTTCTCAATGTTGCCTCCGCCATCGGTTCTCTTTTTGGCGTAGGTCTGTCTACAATCAACAGTGTCAGTATAGCGTCCTTAAAACAACACGTTAGTGACATACAAAAGGAATTCCCATGGATCAGAACACAAATGGATCGGTAACAAACACAGTTAACTCACATGTCCGAAACGGTTCAGAAGACTGTCTTAGTGTTGAACACTCACACCAAAGAAATCAAGGTTGTTGCACAAATGGTTGATGAGCTAAAACGTAAGGTAGAAGGGGACTACGTCATCGCACACGCGATGGATAGTATCCTCGCTGACATGCTTAGAGATATCAGCTCGTCGGTCGATGCGCTAGTTACTGGCAGAATCCCGCCCTATCTAGTCTCTCTAGACATGGTAACAGACATCCTTAACACCGCTACAAACGAAAAAGTAAGATCAATCCAGGCTCAACTGGCTTACACTCTCGGTAGCGCGATCCCGATTTACGTCGATCATAGAGAGTGCGAATTCGGGTTCATTATCAATCTACCTATCATTTCTATGAACAACATTTACAGACTCAAAGATGTCATTAATGTTGGAAATTGGCACGGTGAAAATCACATCAAAATCCATACTCCAAAGGTGGTTGCTTATCACGAAAGCGACCCCACAACCTATTTAGCTCCAAACCTCCAGATGTGTACTCTCACTCACGAGATACACTATCTGTGTACAAGTAGACCTTTTATGTGGAATAATGCCGCAGGCATTTGCGGAATCACCCCAATTCTAAAGAACTCAAAGTGTTCAACGACCATAACCCCGCGTCACCTGGTCACTGCTGCCCAAGCGGAAAGAATTGGGTCGCGTTGGTTGGTCAACACTCCTGACAGAAATGCAGTTATGGTCTATGATCGCCCCGGGGCCATTAGACATTTGAATCTACCAGATAAAACAATGTGGATTAGTGTCCCAAAGGGAAAAACCATACACATTGGTGACCTGACGCTTTATTATCTCGATCCTGAATGGTGGGAAACGACTCTGGAATACCCTGAGTACCTCACAAACATGAGCCTAGAGATAGACCCCGGTACCGTAAAGCAAATCCTATCCGAAGGAACTAAAATCGTCGAAGTAGAACAAATAAACCAGGTTCTAAAGACCCTCAAATCTGAAACCAGAACTCCGCTTCCACCCATCACTTACGCATGGTCCAGCGCTGACACGCTAATCATAGTCGTGATAATAATACTTTCCCTTGTAGTGAGCGGTTTAGCCGGTATAGTTGTGATCCTATTCCGCCGCGTCCAATCGCTTCAAACCCAACTAGACGATTATAAAAAAATTCGCACACCAAAAGTGAAATTCTTGAAAAAAGGGAAACCCAGAAAGGGTAGCGTGCTGGAATCTGACGACAAGAGTGTGTCGAAGCAGTGAAACGTTGTTTCCTTGTTGTTTAGTCATTACTGTTGTCATTAGTTGAGATATTGTTTGGTTCTGAACACTCCCAGCCAAAAAGGTTTTGTATTAACATTGGTTAATGAATGATATGGATTTAACTATGCCAACATGCAGTTCGTTTTGTTAAATCTCAATCGTCGAAGAGTCAATGTAGTTTAAAGCTACTCAAGGTACCATAAACTACACTGGTCTCACAATTTCTAAATTGAACCGATTCGATCGTTTCTATTCTAGATTATCTATTCATTTTGATGAGTCTCGCCATAGACTTCAAAATTTATTAGGAATACCAAATCCTACGTCGTTCGTCTAAAAGACAACAGACATTTAGATCAAACTATATTTCATTTTTCTATTTTAGTTTAACCTAAACTAAGTAATGAATGGAGGAATAGTTTGGAATTAGAGGCCTTCGTTACAGAAGCCCTCCAAAATTTTATAGGTACAGATCCCTATATCTAATTTTACAGAATTGATCCACCCCTTAATTGGTAATTGTAGCTGATCTAAACCATGATAGCTTACATACCAGGTGCATATAGGTAAGGCTTAATGTAAAATCCCAATCATAAGCCCACCTTAAAAAACCACATAATTGCATGACACATAGAACCAGAGTGGCACTGACTGGAAACCAACCAGCCAACAACCTTCGATGTGGGGACCTGCAGCTCCAACGCTTGGTCTTCAACCTTCATCCAAGGGTCGCCTCCTCTGCGTCAATCGAGGGATCCCCTCTACATGCTGATTATGAAAACAATTGTTGCTGATCAATCAACAAAACTAATCGTTGTGGAATTACTGCTGTGGAATTACCGCTGTGGATTATAAGACTTTGTTTTCCAAGGGATCACAGACTTTGTTTTCCAAGAGTTAACAGACTCAGTTTTCCAAGGGATTAAAAGCTTACCGCAATGGGATTACCTCCGAACAGTATGGAAGTTCCAAAAACTTTATGGGATTATAATTTTGATTTTTCTTTTCCACTTGCTGGATTACTTCAAGATCAAAGACAGTTCAAGGTTTCCTTTCGTGTTGGACCCCATCCCCAAGGACTGGCGATGGCTTCGAAAAGGGGGGAGATGTAGTGGGCATGACCGTGTCCACTTTGATACACCTGTGTACTTTTGAACTGTTCCAGAGATGACCCTTACTGACCTCTCAGTAAAGCAAGACATAGTCACCAAAAGAGACTATTTCTATCTTTGATTTTATTCTAATGTAATCAAAAGAATAACTTTTGTCATTTTCATGATGTGTGCTTTTAAGCTGTGTTATTCTTTTAATATGGAGTATTACTGTGTTACTTGACCATATAATGGTGTCATAGTTGAATTTTATGTCAAACTGTGCTTTTCAGATTTGTTTTAAAAGTGTTAAGACGCTAATCCAAGTATTTTACCTCTTGGAGTCTGTGCGTCTGTCTTTTTCCTAAACATTTCTCTCTGCTGCTGGCTGTAACCTTGGGTCGTGATAACAAGTGAACAGCTCGACTGTTTTACTTTTGAACCAATGGAAAAGAGACGAGTTACTCTCATCTCGGATCCTTCCTTAAGTTCTAAGCTGTTGCTGGAACGGATGAGTCTGCTGGGAGCTTCAAGACGTGAAGACGTCCCAAAGAGCTGAATGAATGCCTGTCACCCGCCAAGGACAGTCATTCAGCTAAGGATTGATAACATGCGGTTATGAATCCATTTCTAACGAGCGTAAGCTCAAAACTTTGTTTATTCCTTCCTGGAATAAGCTTATCTTGAAGTCAGAGGCCAGGAGCTGACATATTTTCTGATGACCAAGCGGAACCCAGGAGACGTTGAAAACGTAAACGAATAACCAGTTCGGACGAACTGGGCCTGAAGGACTGTGCATCTTACAGGCTGGTGTCATCTCTTTATCAGACTCGTCGTCGAAAGGTAAAGAGCTGTTTACAAACGTACCTGGATTTTAGCAGAAATCTGATGAGAAGTGTCACTTTTGGTAACATGCTCAAGACAATTTCCTTTAACCCATCTCTCCATCTTTCCTCCTATCTTTTTCCCTCAATTCTAAGCTGGAAACTATTTAAGCTAAAGACCCCTCAGACTAAATATGTTTAACATCCAGTACAGTATTGAAGTCTGTTGTGTTAAATTTAACTGTGCTGACGTGTTAATTTGAAAGAAAGTGAAATCATGTCAATCAAGTGTAATGGTGTTGATTTTAGTTGATTTATTTTAAATAAATGGTAGTGTCGCCTGGCATACCAAACTAAGTCAACGTTCTCTGTCACTTAATGGCTTTATTTATTTATCCATCATAAAGATCACAGAAATATTGGGTAAACTGAAAAAGAAAGAACCCGTGAAATTACTATTCAATCTGAATAAGTAAATTAATTAAGGTAAAGAGGTCAGTATTAATATTGACCTCCTCATAATCCTTTACAATCATTCTCACCACGAACACATTCTACCCATGTCAACTTAACCATAATGCTTTTAGGTTCTACCTAAAAAAATACAATACAGGGGCATAATAAATAAATAAATAAATAAATAATGTATATCAGATAGCCATGGGTTACATGGTTTTTATCATTACTACTACTACTCTTATCAGTATTGTTATTAATCTGGTATTTTACAGGCCCTCTTATCTGTGCTTTTTTATTAAAATAAAACCAGTGTTTCCCCTAGAGAATTGGTCATGGAGGGGTGGGAGTTAAGCCAAGTAGTTGCAAAATTTTATCAAAGCTAATGTTACTTTTGACACAACACGAGTGATACTTTTGACATCGCGCTTCTTTCCAAAAATAAAATACTGCACCAGAGTATCCAGTCAGGCAGGTTCAGATATAAACACTGAAGTAAACAAGCATGTTAGATAATCATTTAATAGGCTCTGACTACACAACAACTTCAGAATCTACATACTAACAACTGTCATCCATTAGCTACTTACGTCGTTCTCTGTGCATGCAGGTGCATCAGCGGTGTGTTATAAGCAGCCCCTCCTCTTCTTGCTGAGTCTGACCGCAAAAGGGAAGCAGACTGTGAAAGAGGAAAAGAGAGCTTCTTTATTCTACAACGCAGCATGCGCTGTGTCCCTGCTTGTCATGTCATTATTTTGGTAAAGTTAATGCTGGAGCTTTGTGATCCAGTCAAAATTAATCACGTGGTGCTGAAAATATACAGGGTCATAGGGTATCATACCTTGACATATACATTTGTATGAGTTTACTAACAAAACTAAAATGAGATGAGAACTCTTTTTGCTCCACAAGATTGTAACAATCAACAACCCGGCTACTTCAGCTCTGTTGTCTAGCTGGTCTAATTTGCCTGTAAATCAGAGACTGTGCTTGGCAACAATTTCATCTCGGTGTAGCTGTTTGGCTACCTACAACATTCCATCACTGTGCATTTAATTAAGAAATTTCTTAAAGCTGGGGTATGTAGCTTTTTTTATAAACATATTTCTTCTCTCTGTCACAATTTTTTGACAGACTGATGTTAGACAGCTAATCTTTGAGAAATACTATATTCCTCTGGCGTCTCCCGGTGGTTAAAATAGCATTTATAAAAACCAGAGCGCCCCGAGTTTAACCAGCCAATAAAAACAGAGTTTTGTTCATGCACGAGCTTCCCCCGCCCTTCCCCCGCCTCTCCCAGCTGCAGCGCGCATCCGCGCACGTTCCCGTCTCAAACAGTAGCTGTTTCAAAATGGCGGAGGTGGCGAGATAGCTTCGGGTGCTCAAAGGATTGCAAAGCGATGCAGAGTTAGCAACATTCTTGCTTGACAAGTAAGTGTCTTTGCTTGAATCATGTGATAGCGCAAATGCCATGATATTATCTACAACAGGCTAAAACCGTTTTCCGGCCTACAGCTGACATGATGCTAATGGTTGCAGCTAACTCATTCAACCTCAGTATTGTTTCGATACGTACATTTAGTTATCCTAACTTATTGTATTGTGGATCAGCATGCAGACCCAAGTAACAGAAGAACGTTCTGAGAACGTTCTGAGAACGTTATTTTTAGGTTAGGGGAACGTTCCCTCCTAACGTTCTGAGAACGTTCTGGTGTGGAGTTTTCTCGTGGTTCTCAGAACGTTAGTGAGAACGTTGTCAGAACGTTCTGAGAACGTTCTGAGAACGTTAGGTGAGAACGTTCTGAGAACGTTATTTTTAGGTTACGGGAACGTTCCCTCCTAACGTTCTGAGAACGTTCTGGTGTGGAGTTTTCTCGTGGTTCTCAGAACGTTAGGTGAGAACGTTCTGCTAGAACTTTCTTAGAACATTCCATAAATTTTATTATTATTATTATAATAATATGGATTCATACATTTTAGTGCAAATTATGAACAATCAAAATAGATTCAAAGTTATTTATTCATCTACTGAACAATGTTTTTAATCTCCCAGAGAGAACAATTGCAAACAAACAAAAGTGTACTTTTGTTTGTTTGCAATTGTTCTCTCTGGGAGGTTAAAAACATTGTTCAGTAGATGAATAAATAATTTTGAATCTATTTTGATTGTTCATGTTCAATGAATTGTTCAATGTAGTTTGGAATAGTTCACATTTTTAGTTTGGAAAAAATAAACATTTGAGTTTTCTTTCTTATAACAGTTATAAGAAAGAAAACTCAAATGTTTATTTTTTCCAAACTAAAAATGTGAACTATTCCAAACTACATTGTCCCTTTCTTTAAACTTAAAAGTCCAGCTTGAACATAAATCAAATTAAATATGTGTTTTGCCATGATTTCTAGCTTTCAAATACAAGTACCTGTACAATACTCTCATTGTAATGAGAAATTTAAGTTGGCTAAATAAATCTCCATTGCACAAATGAAATCTTTCAAGTTTTATTTAAAAATGTCCACAATTCTTAAATCAAATCCAACAAAAGAAGCTGAATAATAAATTTGTGACCCATCACATCAAATGGGTTTATTTTTCAAAGTGGTTTGCGTAAATTTAGATAGTAAATAAGATGAATGAATAACTTATCAAATGGTTTAAATTAAATATCTGAAATAAAATCTTCACACCAAATATCAAACCATTTTCCTGATTATTAAGACAACACGATGAATTTGTCAGGATGATCTAAGTAAGAAAATGTATTTCTAAAAGTCAGTAATATATATGTTTGCTTGTAGGTCATTTTGACCAAATTTGACTTTAACCCCCGTTTGATGATGTGATGGGTCACATATTCAGTATGAAGTTCTAGTAAAACTAACCCTCTTTCAGGGGCGAGTAATCTGGTGATCCTACATAAATACATTCAGATCCTCCTTTTTAAAACATGGAGCGTGAAATCTGGTGATCTAACAAAATACTTTCAGCTAATCCTCCTTTTAAAACATGGAGCGAGAAATCTGGTGATCCAACATGTGTTCACACATAAACAACTTCAGTGTTGTTTCAGAAACAGTTCTCAACCATCATTAGCAAAGCAGATCCATCATAAACATTTCTCAACCATCAGGAGCAATTGGTATCCATCATAAACAGTTTTCAACCATCATTATCAAATCACATCATCAGGAGCAATTGACATCCATCAGAAACATGTTGCAACCATCATGTATGAAAAACCAGTGCCTTAGTGTACAGTCCAGGAAATTTAAAAAGCTAGAAGCAGCACAAAAAAAGCATAGAAAAGTCCCTTACTTTGATTGAAGTTGAGGTAGACAGGCTTATTAGGTGGTTCTCATGGATCAGATGGAACAGCTTAGCCATTGAGCAATGATTCAACCATGAATGATGCAGTGTTTCCCCTAGTTAACTTGCCATGGCGGAGTGCTCATCTCATCCATGATTTTTGTTGACGGGGGACGGACACGTCTGAGTGCAGCTTGTAGGGGCAGGGGGCATTCAGCACGAGGGGAGAGGCAACGTGAGCGCTCCCTTTAGCTTTTTAGCTAGAGAGCCTGTATTTTGTGCTGCTAGCTTAGTGCTATGCCAGTGCTGGGTGGGTGGGGTCAAGTTTGGTCTGGTAGGCGGGGTGCTCAGTTCTGTTGACGGGGTGGCGCACCCCGCTTGTATAATGGTAGGGGAAACACTGAATGATGGGTACATGGGAGTCCAGATGTGAATTCAGGTCAGGTGTGTGGTCTTGATGAGAGCAGGTCTGTCCATCAGGTCAGGTGTGTTTTCCTGTTTTGGCAGCAGTCATTGATGTGGATACATGACAGGGTTAGGCACAAGGTGGTGACGCACAGGTGATGATGGAGAGGAGCTGCAGGAGGATGGTGAGGAGAGAGCAGAGGACACAGGTCTGCCCATGACGTCAGGTGCCAACAGGTTTTGTCTGTTGAAAGAGACACAAACATGAACATGTGAAGTTAAAGCAGGGTCATGACCTGCAATAAAAACAGAAAACACCGACAGAAAACAAGTTCAACTCACTGTAGGCACAAGGTGGTGACGCACAGGTGATGATGGAGAGGAGCTGCAGGAGGATGGTGAGGAGAGAGCAGAGGACACAGGTCTGCCCATGACGTCAGGTGCCAACAGGTTTTGTCTGTTGAAAGAGACACAAACATGAACATGTGAGTTGAACTTGTTTTCTGTCTGTGTTTTCTGTTTTTATTGCAGGTCATGACCCTGCTTTAACTTCACATGTTCATGTTTGTGTCTCTTTCAACAGACAAAACCTGTTGGCACCTGACGTCATGGGCAGACCTGTGTCCTCTGCTCTCTCCTCACCATCCTCCTGCAGCTCCTCTCCATCATCACTTGTGCGTCACCACCTTGTGCCTACAGTGAGTTGAACTTGTTTTCTGTCGGTGTTTTCTGTTTTTATTGCAGGTCATGACCCTGCTTTAACTTCACATGTTCATGTTTGTGTCTCTTTCAACAGACAAAACCTGTTGGCACCTGACGTCATGGGCAGACCTGTGTCCTCTGCTCTCTCCTCACCATCCTCCTGCAGCTCCTCTCCATCATCACCTGTGCGTCACCACCTTGTGCCTAACCCTGTCATGTATCCACATCAATGACTGCTGCCAAAACAGGAAAACACACCTGACCTGATGGACAGACCTGCTCTCATCAAGACCACACACCTGACCTGAATTCACATCTGGACTCCCATGTACCCATCATTCAGTGTTTCCCCTACCATTATACAAGCGGGGTGCGCCACCCCGTCAACAGAACTGAGCACCCCGCCTACCAGACCAAACTTGACCCCCCCACCCACCCACCCAGCACTGGCATAGCACTAAGCTAGCAGCATAAAATACAGGCTCTCTAGCTAAAAAGCTAAAGGGAGCGTTCACGTTGCCTCTCCCCTCGTGCTGAATGCCCCCTGCCCCTACAAGCTGCACTCAGACGTGTCCGTCCCCCGTCAACAAAAATCATGGATGAGATGAGCACTCCGCCATGGCAAGTTAACTAGGGGAAACACTGCATCATTCATGGTTGAATCATTGCTCAATGGCTAAGCTGTTCCATCTGATCCATGAGAACCACCTAATAAGCCTGTCTACCTCAACTTCAATCAAAGTAAGGGACTTTTCTATGCTTTTTTTGTGCTGCTTCTAGCTTTTTAAATTTCCTGGACTGTACACTAAGGCACTGGTTTTTCATACATGATGGTTGCAACATGTTTCTGATGGATGTCAATTGCTCCTGATGATGTGATTTGATAATGATGGTTGAAAACTGTTTATGATGGATACCAATTGCTCCTGATGGTTGAGAAATGTTTATGATGGATCTGCTTTGCTAATGATGGTTGAGAACTGTTTCTGAAACAACACTGAAGTTGTTTATGTGTGAACACATGTTGGATCACCAGATTTCTCGCTCCATGTTTTAAAAGGAGGATTAGCTGAAAGTATTTTGTTAGATCACCAGATTTCACGCTCCATGTTTTAAAAAGGAGGATCTGAATGTATTTATGTAGGATCACCAGATTACTCGCCCCTGAAAGAGGGTTAGTTTTACTAGAACTTCATACTGAATATGTGACCCATCACATCATCAAACGGGGGTTAAAGTCAAATTTGGTCAAAATGACCTACAAGCAAACATATATATTACTGACTTTTAGAAATACATTTTCTTACTTAGATCATCCTGACAAATTCATCGTGTTGTCTTAATAATCAGGAAAATGGTTTGATATTTGGTGTGAAGATTTTATTTCAGATATTTAATTTAAACCATTTGATAAGTTATTCATTCATCTTATTTACTATCTAAATTTACGCAAACCACTTTGAAAAATAAACCCATTTGATGTGATGGGTCACAAATTTATTATTCAGCTTCTTTTGTTGGATTTGATTTAAGAATTGTGGACATTTTTAAATAAAACTTGAAAGATTTCATTTGTGCAATGGAGATTTATTTAGCCAACTTAAATTTCTCATTACAATGAGAGTATTGTACAGGTACTTGTATTTGAAAGCTAGAAATCATGGCAAAACACATATTTAATTTGATTTATGTTCAAGCTGGACTTTTAAGTTTAAAGAAAGGGACAATGTAGTTTGGAATAGTTCACATTTTTAGTTTGGAAAAAATAAACATTTGAGTTTTCTTTCTTATAACTGTTATAAGAAAGAAAACTCAAATGTTTATTTTTTCCAAACTAAAAATGTGAACTATTCCAAACTACATTGAACAATTCATTGAACATGAACAATCAAAATAGATTCAAAATTATTTATTCATCTACTGAACAATGTTTTTAACCTCCCAGAGAGAACAATTGCAAACAAACAAAAGTACACTTTTGTTTGTTTGCAATTGTTCTCTCTGGGAGATTAAAAACATTGTTCAGTAGATGAATAAATAACTTTGAATCTATTTTGATTGTTCATAATTTGCACTAAAATGTATGAATCCATATTATTATAATAATAATAATAAAATTTATGGAATGTTCTAAGAAAGTTCTAGCAGAACGTTCTCACCTAACGTTCTGAGAACCACGAGAAAACTCCACACCAGAACGTTCTCAGAACGTTAGGAGGGAACGTTCCCGTAACCTAAAAATAACGTTCTCAGAACGTTCTCAGAACGTTCTGACAACGTTCTCACTAACGTTCTGAGAACCACGAGAAAACTCCACACCAGAACGTTCTCAGAACGTTAGGAGGGAACGTTCCCCTAACCTAAAAATAACGTTCTCAGAACGTTCTCAGAACGTTCTTCTGTTACTTGGGTCTGCATGCTGATCCACAATACAATAAGTTAGGATAACTAAATGTACGTATCGAAACAATACTGAGGTTGAATGAGTTAGCTGCTACCATTAGCATCATGTCAGCTGTAGGCCGGAAAACGGTTTTAGCCTGTTGTAGATAATATCATGGCATTTGCGCTATCACATGATTCAAGCAAAGACACTTACTTGTCAAGCAAGAATGTTGCTAACTCTGCATCGCTTTGCAATCCTTTGAGCACCCGAAGCTCTCGCCACCTCCGCCATTTTGAAACAGCTACTGTTTGAGACGGGAACGTGCGCGGATGCGCGCTGCAGCTGGGAGAGGCGGGGGAAGGGCGGGGGAAGCTCGTGCATGAACAAAACTCTGTTTTTATTGGCTGGTTAAACTCGGGGCGCTCTGGTTTTTATAAATGCTATTTTAACCACCGGGAGACGCCAGAGGAATATAGTATTTCTCAAAGATTAGCTGTCTAACATCAGTCTGTCAAAAAATTGTGACAGAGAGAAGAAATATGTTTATAAAAAAAGCTACATACCCCAGCTTTAAGAAATTTCTTAATTAAATGCACAGTGATGGAATGTTGTAGGTAGCCAAACAGCTACACCGAGATGAAATTGTTGCCAAGCACAGTCTCTGATTTACAGGCAAATTAGACCAGCTAGACAACAGAGCTGAAGTAGCCGGGTTGTTGATTGTTACAATCTTGTGGAGCAAAAAGAGTTCTCATCTCATTTTAGTTTTGTTAGTAAACTCATACAAATGTATATGTCAAGGTATGATACCCTATGACCCTGTATATTTTCAGCACCACGTGATTAATTTTGACTGGATCACAAAGCTCCAGCATTAACTTTACCAAAATAATGACATGACAAGCAGGGACACAGCGCATGCTGCGTTGTAGAATAAAGAAGCTCTCTTTTCCTCTTTCACAGTCTGCTTCCCTTTTGCGGTCAGACTCAGCAAGAAGAGGAGGGGCTGCTTATAACACACCGCTGATGCACCTGCATGCACAGAGAACGACGTAAGTAGCTAATGGATGACAGTTGTTAGTATGTAGATTCTGAAGTTGTTGTGTAGTCAGAGCCTATTAAATGATTATCTAACATGCTTGTTTACTTCAGTGTTTATATCTGAACCTGCCTGACTGGATACTCTGGTGCAGTATTTTATTTTTGGAAAGAAGCGCGATGTCAAAAGTATCACTCGTGTTGTGTCAAAAGTAACATTAGCTTTGATAAAATTTTGCAACTACTTGGCTTAACTCCCACCCCTCCATGACCAATTCTCTAGGGGAAACACTGGTTTTATTTTAATAAAAAAGCACAGATAAGAGGGCCTGTAAAATACCAGATTAATAACAATACTGATAAGAGTAGTAGTAGTAATGATAAAAACCATGTAACCCATGGCTATCTGATATACATTATTTATTTATTTATTTATTTATTATGCCCCTGTATTGTATTTTTTTAGGTAGAACCTAAAAGCATTATGGTTAAGTTGACATGGGTAGAATGTGTTCGTGGTGAGAATGATTGTAAAGGATTATGAGGAGGTCAATATTAATACTGACCTCTTTACCTTAATTAATTTACTTATTCAGATTGAATAGTAATTTCACGGGTTCTTTCTTTTTCAGTTTACCCAATATTTCTGTGATCTTTATGATGGATAAATAAATAAAGCCATTAAGTGACAGAGAACGTTGACTTAGTTTGGTATGCCAGGCGACACTACCATTTATTTAAAATAAATCAACTAAAATCAACACCATTACACTTGATTGACATGATTTCACTTTCTTTCAAATTAACACGTCAGCACAGTTAAATTTAACACAACAGACTTCAATACTGGATGTTAAACATATTTAGTCTGAGGGCTCTTTAGCTTAAATAGTTTCCAGCTTAGAATTGAGGGAAAAAGATAGGAGGAAAGATGGAGAGATGG
>JBBPBX010001928.1:62100-79369 GCA_038048925.1 Garcialebias charrua | reverse complement strand
GAGCCTCTGTCTGTTGAATGATCCAATGCACTTGCAGAGCAGAAGCTGACTATTATTGGCAAGGTGAACTTATGAGCAAGTGAATGTCCATGTCTTTTTTCATCTCTGTGAGTAGTAACAAGAAAGAAACAAACAAATAGTTGTGTGTGGGGGAAAAAAACAGCTACAGTTTGGTCTGAGCGACGTGCAGTTGGAGGGAGGGAGGAATGGAGGGAGGAAATGACCCCACGTCCCGCAAAATAATGGCACAATGTAACTTTTCTACCATGGGAGGGGGAAATTTTGAGGATTTATTCTCTCTATACGTGTTTTAAAATACTATATTTCTTCATTATATTACGAACTCCTCCTGTTCAGTTGTCTCTGCACTCACAGCCCTGTTGACACAGGTGCGATGACGTAACTGACCACAGGACGGTAGGGTCAATTTCTACCATAGGCCAACTTCATATCTTTTCTACCGTCTACCGCATGTACAGCGCAGCCCTACTTCAAAAGCAACATGGATGATAATATCAACTGTGATATATATTGCCCACATCTAATTATACATATAAAAAAAAAACTTAATTCTGAAGGTGTGGCGGCTTTTATTTTGCCGTGGCGGTGCGCCACAATCAGTTACATGTATCGGAAACGCTGATATGTGTGATATGTATGTGTGTGTGTGGATATAAACATACTATAATAAATGTTAAACAAAATTAACTAAAAACACATTCTTCTCTCACTATAGTGCTGTTAAACTGAGGAGTTGCAAGTTCGATCTCATTTTGGGCTACAGTGGACAGGTAAAGTGAAGTTACCTTGACATTTACTCACACACATACATGTTCCAACCTCCTGATTTCAAATAAATGACCTTACGTTTTCTGCAAATTTGGACAGCTTACCTGGATTAATAGAAGGGGATGGAATCAAGGGTTGTTAGTGATGCGACCCTGCGACGGAGAGCTCGACAAGAGGTTGAAGGACAACTTTCTCAAATCAGTGACAGCCACAGAGAGCATGTTGCTTATGAGACAATGTCTGGATCTAGGGAAGGAGTTGATGGGGCTGACAAAAGTGATTGTGATGTTGATTTTGTAGAGAACTGTGGGATTGACTGGGCAGGTGACGATATGGAGACATCAGGTTTTGCAGAGAATATAACAGTCTGACTCGGATGAGGATGTGACAGTAGATGAACCCGTTGGTTTGGTTGATGGTCTCCGAAACTGGGCCTTAACTTTTGGCATTTCCCTAGTGGCCCTTACAGCTCTCCTTGGTCTATTAAGATTTCACCATCCTGATCTCCCAAAAGATGCACGGACTCTCCTTAAAACAAAGCCAACTCACAATATTGAAAAAACTTGTGGAGGCCTCTATTATTACATTGGCATGGTAAATGCTATCAGACAAAAAATAAGTCAAGTAATTTGTTCAGTTCACCATGGTTGTGCATTCAAGCTGCAAATAAATATTGATGGGCTACCCTTGTTCAAAAGCAGTGGAGTCCAGGTTTGGCCAATATTAGGACTTCTACTAAGTTGCCCAATTAAAGAACCTGTTGTGATTGCATTGTTTTGTGGACCACACAAACCCAAGCCAGCAGATATGTTTTTTAAAGATTTTGTGGCAGAGATGAAAGAGCTGGAAAGTGGGCTTGAGTTTGAGGGCAAACAGATTTTTGTGATATTAGATTCCGTCATCTGTGATGCACCTGCCCGGGCTTTTGTTAAAAACATAAAGGGTCATAATGCTTATTATGGTTGTGACAGATGTGCACAGCAAGGCCAGTATGTGGGTAGAATGACATTTCCTCTAATCTCGTCCCCTTTAAGGACAGATGAATCATTTACACTAAAAGACAACGAAGAACATCATCAGACTGGCCCTAACCCTTTCCATGGATTGAAAATAGGAATGGTTTCTCAATTTCCAAATGATTATATGCATTCAGTCTGCTTAGGTGTTGTTCGCAAACTTTTAAACTTCTGGCTTCGGGGACCACTAAGATTTCGTTTATCTTCTAAAATGGTCGACAAATTGTCTGGTCGCTTGACAGAACTGCGTGCCCATATCCCTGTTGAGTTTGCAAGAAAACCGAGGTCACTGAGAGAACTTGACAGATGGAAAGCAACAGAGTTTAGGATGTTTTTATTGTACATTGGCCCAGAAGTGCTGCCACCATTTCTTGATGCCAACATTTACAACAATTTTATGCTTCTGTTTACTGGCATTGCCATTTTGGTCACCCCAACGTTGTCGTCATCCCATTGGCAGTATGCAGATATGTTGCTCAAAATGTTTGTGACCCATTTTGGTGAAAAATATGGCAAGGATGCACTTGTTTATAGTGTGCATTCCTTAGTTCATCTTGCTCAGGATGCTAAAAGATATGGACACCTGAATAGTATATCAGCATTTCCTTTT
Source organism: Garcialebias charrua (assembly GCA_038048925.1). Lineage (NCBI taxonomy): Eukaryota > Metazoa > Chordata > Actinopteri > Cyprinodontiformes > Rivulidae > Garcialebias > Garcialebias charrua. The sequence continues at coordinate 76,954 of JBBPBX010001928.1, read as the reverse complement.
GAAAACTACCTCCAAAAGCTAAAAAAAACTGGTGAGAAAGCCTGAACGACCCCTTGCTCAGATTCTGTGCCGGTTGTCTGAAAATTCTAATCAGACGATTCATCAGACGTTGACCACTTTAAAAAAGCCTCACTTTGTGGGAGTTCTTCCTGATGGACTGGCATCTAAAGGTATTAAGGGACAATACAGGCAACTGGTTAGTGATCACTGGACTGTCAAAACATCCTCAGGCGATAATGGCTTTGTCATTGCAGGACATTTGTGTAGGATTGACAACATTGTGGAATGCCAGGATGGGATCTATGTAGTCTATAGAATGTTTACAGACAAGTCCCTCTTTTTCACCTATCCCTGCAATTCAGATTTTCTGAATATCTACCATGTCTCACATCTGTCAACACACTGCATGTATGCCAAACTGTGCACAGTTACACAAAAATGCATACTTGTTCCCCAGGGTGAAGGCTTTGTTTGTGCTCCAATAGTGCATACAGTAAAGCCCTAGATGTTCAAGTTTGGATCAGTTTGTAAAAAGTTATTATTCTCGGTTATTTGTGTTACTTAATCAGTTTATTTAGAGTTCAGTATGTGGCTATAGGTTTATAGTTGTCTCTCATATCCTTTCATCATTGTATACAATGTGTAAGTAAAATTGCATTATATATTATCAACTAGATATATAAATAATTAATGAGTAAAAAAATTTACAGAATGTTTTCCGTTGTGCAGTTCGACAACAAAACTGTATCTGTGGTACCAAACACGTGGTACAATGAAGGAGTTACCATGTGGCCCAATTACAACTCTGATGTTAGAATAAATAGGGCTGTACGTTCAGCCGAGCCCCCCAATCCCAACTGGACACAGCATCCAGTCCGGCTTTTGAAGGCATGCGGTAAGTTTAACTTAAGACTTTTTCTGTCTTTGTTATAATGTACAGATGATGGTAAATGGCTTGAACTTATGGTAAATGTTAAATGGACTGTACTTATATAGCTTTCTATCCATTAGGGACACTCAAAGCACTTTACACTACACACATTCACCAATGCACACACATTCACACACTGATGATGGCAAACTACAATTGTAGCCACAGCTGCCCTGGGGCACACTGACAGAGGCGAGGCTGCCATACACAGGTGCCACCGGACCCTCTGACCACCATCAAGTCCACATGGACCCCATGGCACTTTACATTTTAGACATTCACCCATTCACACACTGATGCTGGTAAGATACAGCCACAGCTGCCCTGGGGGCATACTGACAGAGTGGGGCTGCCATGCACCTGCGCCACTTGACCCTCTGGCTACGTTCACACTGCAGGTCTTAATGCTCAATTCCGATTTTTTGAAAAAATCAGATCTTTTTGTGTGAACGTTCACATTACATTTTAAATGTGACCTGCATCTGACTCCTGTGTGAACGCTACACAGTGCTGATGTGACATGCATGCGCAGTAAAGGGATTAGTGACACAACGATTAAAACAACTGGACAGGGGGATCGAACCGGCGACCTTCCGGTTCCAGGACAACTCCTCTAACCACTCCACCACAGTCAATGATGATGTGACACTCCAAGCTCATAAGTAACTTGACTCAGAGAACATCTGGCAAGCATTGCAAAGTCCTTTCATAATTATGCTTGAACACTAAGTATAATACCCAATTTGACATTTAGATTTTACTAAAATACCAGAAGTGTATAGTTTTGCATACATTTTCTGCTACAACCAAAAACTAAAAGAAAGGAAGTTTTGTGTGAAATTTGTGGATCAGACACGTGGTTCTTTGAGGGGTTATTCTGATTGCTTTGAAGCACAGAGTAATTAAATGAATAGTGAAAATTTTAGATAGATATTTATTAAGTAATGTTAAGTTCAGGATTTCAAATTAAGTTAACCTAAAAGGCTGTAATGCATTTTAGGAGTATTCTATAATTTCACCCAAAAGTCAATGTTCATTAACATTTTGTGACTACTATATTTCCCTCTTTCAGATGACTACACATCAGCCTGGCATTGTTTGAAAAGGTCATTAACATGTGAGACTTCTGAATTGGAGTCCAGCGACAAAGAAGATGCACATGGGCGGATCAAACGAAAACCCAAACCAATGTACAGTAGATGTTCACTGAGTTAAATAAGATGTGCTTTAAAATTATATCAGTATTACAAAAACCTGTTTTTTTTTAGACATCATTATGGGGACACTGATGACAGCGAAGAAGAGTCTATCTCAACTAAAAGAAGCAAATTTCATCAGTCTCACTCAAATCAGCTGCAACCAGTGCCATCACCAATTTCATCACGATGGTAATAATGGTCCCAAATCATTAGCACTGACCCATTTTTTAAATATTTAAATTATGCTTGTGATTGTGTGTGTGTGTGTTTGTTGAATTTTCTTCTGACAAGCTTGACATATGTTCAAGATATGTAGATTTTTGAGCTGTTTGTGTTTATTTCAATTAATTTATTAATTTAATTACCGGTAGGTAATTAAAGCAACTGATCTTATCATGGGCTAAAAAAGTGGTTTGTGGTTTATTTTTGGGGAGAGCTAACATATTGCCCCAATAGTAAGCTCAATATAAAATGTAATAAATAAAGCATGAAATGTAACTTATAAATACATATAATTATATCACCATTTTATTTTTAATGTTTAGCAATCAGCGCACCTCTGGGCAATCCTCATTTCCTGTGGCTCCAACTCCACCTACGCCTGAGATGCCTGCATTTCCTTCTCAAAATAATCCATCTCCTCCCTGTCTGACTGAGCTCCAGCCTCTAGAGTCTGTTTCAACATTCTCACAGTGGCGGGCCGTGCATTTCACACCTAGGCCTTCAGTAGTGCTCCGTCTGAATCAATCCAAGCCTCAATAACTATTTTATGGCTATAAACTTCTACTACAGGTACAGCTGTGACACACATAAAAAAGCATCAAAAATAACCTGATAAAACTGCAATATTATTTAGGAATATAGCAACATTTTACTCACCAAAAATCCTGATTATTTGTTATTACACTGTCTTTAATATTATATTAATAATTGATAATAAATATTTAATATCCCCAGGTAATAATTTGAGGTCTCAACTTCTGTTATGATCTTGTCTGATATTAGACAGAGTTTTGTGTGAGACAATAAAAAGATGGCAAAAATGCTGAACAGGACACATAATGTATTATAAAATTATAAAATGAATAAATAAAATAAAATAAAAATAAAAAATGTTAGTTGAACCTTTGAAATTTTGAGTTTTTTTTTAAACACAAAGACAATTTCTACCTGGATCAGAAGGACTCATACGTGCGCATGCTCTTTGTGGACTTCACATCTGCCTTCAACACCATGATCCCCCAAACTCTGATAGACAAACTATCCACACTTGGACTAAGCCCCTCCGTTTGTAACTGGGTACTAGACTTCTTAACAAACAGACCACAGTCCGTGAAGATCCACAACTTCTCCTCCTCCACCATTACCCTCAGCACTGGCTCTCCTCAAGGATGTGTGCTGAGCCCTCTTCTGTTCACTCTGCTCACATATGATTGTACAGCCACACATCCAGGCTGTCATATTGTTAAGTTTGCAGATGATACAGTTGTGGTGGGATGCATCACAAACAATGATGAGTCCAGCTACAGACAGGAGGTGGAACACCTGGAGAGCTGGTGCAAAGAGAATAATCTTCACATGAATGTGAAGAAGACAAAGGAGATGATTGTGGACTTCAGAAGGAACAAACAAACCCACACCCCACTGAACATAAGTGGATCAGTGGTGGAGGTGGTCTCCAGCTACAAGTACTTGGGTGTACACTTGAATGATAACCTCAGCTGGAGCAACAACACCACCAGCCTGATCAAGAAAGGTCATCAGAGACTCTACTTCCTCAGACGGCTGAGACGAGCTGTATGGCGCGGGATGAGGGCCAAAATTAAGACTATTGCGCAACCGGCGGTAGCAACATCCTTGTAGCAGGAGGCTATTGATCTGATTAATGATAGGCCGGCACCGCTGACTGAGTAGCTGACTCCGGCAACTGAGAGGCCGGCGCTGGCAAATGAGAAGGAGACTATTCATTTGTGTTAGCATTGGAGAGGCTAGCGACTAGCATGCCTAGGCTAGTAACCCACTGGATTGACTACTCTCTCTGCTGTCCATTGATATGGATAGGCTGGCGTTAGCATTGGAGAGGCTAGCGACTAGCATGCCTAGGCTAGTAACCCACTGGATTGACTACTCTCTCTGCTGTCCATTGATATGGATAGGCTGGCGTTAGCATTGGAGAGGCTAGCGATTAGCATGCCTAGGCTAGTAACCCACTGGATTGACTACTCTCTCTGCTGTCCATTGATATGGATAGGCTGGCGTTAGCATTGGAGAGGCTAGCGACTAGCATGGCTAAACAGCTCAAGGAAACTTTCTCAACAGACATAAAGCATAAATATTAACAAAGTTTTACATACCACCTGAATTAACAGCTTGTCTGGCCGACAGTCGAACTATGAGAGAAGCCCCAACTACTGTATCAAATTTGGTCTTTTTACAGTCTCTGGTAATAAACTAGGCTTCTCCATATTAAGTAATAATTAATGACGTTTGTTTTTTTATTTCCTTTGTGATCAATATTTTTAATTGATCACATGATCGTTTAGTACCTTTTGCTGAAGGTTAATTCTCTTCAACTTATATGGTTCAATTTGTACTAAGGACATCAAAACAACATTTAACGTCATGTTAATTAAAATTCACTTATTTTATCCAAACACCTCAGACCAAAGAGTTATTAACCACCAAGTTTGAGTCAAAAGGCATATAGACATTGTTTCTAAAATGCTATACATTCATTCAACCTTTATTTATACAGGCTATTTGGGCAGCACGGTGGCACAACTGGTAGAGCTGCTGCCTCTCAGCGAGAAGGTTGCCGGTTCAAATCCCGGTCCGGGGGCCTTTCTGGGTGGAGTTTGCATGTTCTCCCCGTGCATGCGTGGGTTTCCTCGAAGTACTCCTGTTTCCTCCCACAGACCAAAAACATGCATGTTAAATTGACCCTAGGTGTGAGTGAGAGAGTGGATGGTTGTTTGGTGTGAGTGAGACAGGTCCCTCTTGTAAATGAGTCCCCGTGACTCAACGAGGCTAGCCTGTATAAATAAAGGTTGAACGAATGAATGAATCCTCGTTGAGCCACGGGGACTCATTTACAAGAGGGACCTGTTTCCACTCACACCCAGGGTCAATTTTAGAGTTACCAATCAACCTAAACAACATATGACTGCATATGAATCAACATCCATCCATCCATCCATATATCCATCAACATATGACTGCAAAAAAATAAAAGATATTCAGTCAAAATATATTTAATAATAAAAATACATAATGAGCAGCAACATCTTAACAAATAAAGTGCAAAGTGTGCACGTAAGATACTCAGCTGGAGCCAAACAATCACTTTCATTTAACACTTAGCAGCACAATTACATTTTGTGTACTGTAGGGTGATACAGCTGGATCTGTGCTAATTCACTTTTGTGTAGTATGACAGCCTGTCAGCTTATGCAGAAAAGGAGTGGGACTGGTCCTCAGACATGGCAAAATCTCTAGTATCAGGTCAAAGCAAAGAAAGCTAACAGGACCATCTAAAACGCAACCAGTCTCAGTGCTGGTAATTTATTAACAGGACCATGTAACGGCCACAGCTGGTTAGGAGAACGGTTTCCAGCAGACATAACTTTCATTTAATATTGTAACCTGGCTGTGCAAATGTAACAGCTAACAGCACAAACATTTAATATAAACTTTTTGTATTGTAAAATACAAGAACCAATGTTAAAATACCTAACATTGTAACAACACTCAAACTCAACTATGGTAGTCCAAACCCTGCACTTGCACAAACACCAAAAAACATGTGGCTTTTGAAGTCTTGATATGTTGTATGGATTGTGGGGAGATACAGCTGGTTTGTGCACGTGTTCGCTTTTGGGAATTTGGACAGCTCTCCACTATCCTCAGGATCATGCAGAAAGCACAGAGTTGGAGTGGGCTTTAGACCAAGTGGAGGAAAGGATTTCAAGCCTGTGGAGAAAAACAGGATCTTCTCCAACGAGGTGCCTGAATGTTCATCTAAAAAAAAAAAGGACATAAAAAAATATTGAGGAACAGAAATGTAGTTTAAATTTAAGAATTCATATCAACTGTAGGTTGTCCTTGCCTCTGGTAAGGTGGCATTATAAATCTAACACATTTTAAAGTAAAGTTTAAAAAAGGTTTAAAACATGTTAGAGATCACTTTCCATAGCCATTTTCCATTCCAAAACAAAATCACTGGAATATTTAACCAGTTTGTGTTTTACTACCTATTATTCCCATACCCTCTGCTTCAAAGATGAAGTTTTCCCACAGACAGAGGATTAGGTTCTCAGTGGAACGCATGTTGGAACCAGGGTGGTGTAGCACTGGTCTGAAGGCTTCTTTGATTTGTTCTGCTGTTATTGGGTTGTTCTGATGACACATGACATCCAAGAAGTACTCCTTGTTTTCCAGCATTGCCGAATAAACTCCCAAGGTCTTAAGGCCATCTTTGAACCTTGTATGACAACATAAAATTAGTAACAGTGATAAATAAACTGTCAATTTTTTTGTGAACATTGATTTGTTTATTTGTGACCCATCACATGTAACCAAAGATTATGCTAAATTTGGTTAAAATTAGCTCAGCACAGTTTCGGATTCATGCTTTTTAAGCTACATTTTGATACCTCAATCACCCTGATATCATGAGTGGTTCCAGAGCTACAACTTAATTTGTATTGTTAATCACAATAATACATCACTATTACTGCCTATTTCTCCACATACCACTTTGGGACTTAATCCTTAGTTCTATGTGATATTATTATTACTGTATTACTATTATTATTTTTATATTTTAATTATTATTATCCCAAAAAGTATGGGCCCAACCATCAGTATGAAACAATTTGCTTTTGGACTTTGCCCATGTGGTACATGGCAGATGTAATTAAATGGACGCTGATGCTTAGAGAAGGCCTTACTAACATGCAGGTTATAATAGGCTAAAAGAAATAGAATCTACAATCATTCAAAGATATTACCACATTTCAACAAGGCATTTATTGAAATGTTCCTCTACCAGTTTAAGAATATAAAACTGAGCTAGAAAATGTCCATCCTTGTTCACAGGAATAGAATTTCTTTTGTTAGACAAGAGGCAAAATAAATAAATAAAAATGCACAATTTATCAAGTTTTCTTTTCTCCTTATTTTTTTGGAACTGATCACAGCTGCCACAATTGAGTCACTGGAAGCGATAAGTCTATACAACTAAAAAGGGTCATAGAAAATAATTGGTATGTGATAGCCTGACCAAAAATACCAAAACTTGATACAATATTCCTCCATGTCATACCAGTTTATTGACAGCAAGAGGAGCAGTTATAACATTTACCTAAATTTATCAGTTTATGTATTGAAATAGCTTGCGTTGCTCTGCGTATACAGAGGTATAGAGATAGGTGAAAGCATGTGACCCATAAAGGAGAAGCAGAGTACATAATGGATGTAAGTACAGTATGTATTAAAATACAATCTGTAGAATTGTAAAAAATGTCAAGAATATCTGATTGTATTTAAAAATGTGGCAGTGAGTTGCATAGCTGTGGACATTTTCAATGGAATAAAACTTGTGCCAGCAGGAATTGAATTAGAATTGCTCAGATTGAATCTGAATGTGCATAATTTAAAACTGAATGCATTGGTTCCTAAATGAATTTCACTAAATTGAAACTGAATTTAATGGTTTGAAACTGAATTTAATTTTTTTAATTTGAATTAATTTCCTTTGAAACTGTATTTTTTTTCAATAAAAAAATCAGTTTGACTACTTTCATTTTCAGTTGTAAAATAAAAAATTTGTGTCACACATATCCAGGTCCTTGAGAAAGCCAGCCAGAGTAATCAAACACAGATCCACAGATTTATGTTTCATGCAACGAGGTTCTGTAGAACAGCTGGAGTGCGCAGAAACCACATGACTGTGTGATCGGCTGGAGAAGCTAAGGGCCAAATCTGGATTTCCCATTACTGTACATGTTGACAACAGAGCAGAAAACAAGGACTGACGATGTAGAAACCATAAAAACTATTAATAATAATATTAACCCAATCATTATGAATATTTTAAATAACGTCCTGTCCTGTCTGGACCTTTTTTTTTTTGTTTCCAAAAACTCAGTTTCAAATTTATTTAACATGTCAGAGCCTGTAGGATGTAAACAAATATATATCATCAAAATCACCCATTTCCAACCCACTCTGCTGCTAGAAATAAGTTATTTTGTCCTCATTTCCTTCTCTAATTTTGCTGCAGCCAAAAGTCCACTCCAACCCAACTTTGGCAGCACGATGGATCAGTGGTTAGCACTGATGCCTCACAGCAAGAAGGTCCTGTGTTTTATCCCAGGTTTGGACCTGGGGTCTTTCTGAGTGGAGTTTACATGTTGTCCTAGTGCTTTCATGGGTGTTCTCCAGGTACTCCGGTTTCCCCCACTCCCAAAAACATGTACAACAGGTTGCCTTCAGGCCCAGGCCGTCCTTGAAAAAGAGATCTGAGATCTCAACGGGACTTGCCTGGTTAAACAACGGTAAATAAAACCCACCCCCTGAACTGAATGTGTCAAACTGAATTTTGAATTTAAAAATATACAATTTCAAAGTAAATTATTTAAAATTCAAAACTTTAAGTTCATTTTCAATTTAGTGAAATTCATTTAGAACTCTGAGCTTTTCAAATTCAGGTCCTGTTGGCACTAGTTTTTTCCCATAATTTGCCATCTTTCATTTCACAATGTCAAATGAAATATTTGTGAAAGAAAAATATGAACAATACCTTCAGCTTTCTAAAAGAGGAGATAATATCGGAAGCCTGCAAGGATGTACTGCAGTTGCATAGTGAATTTTTCTGTGCACAACTAGAATTTAGGAAGCTGAGATGCAAATTGTTTCAGTGGTGTTGGTAGGGCACCCTTGAACAATTTCCCTCTGTTGTGTTTGGTTTTAATGTGAAACAATGCCAGTAATGTGAATAGAACAAGTGCTTCCTCTGTGTACAATTACCTCTCAAATGCAGACCGTGTTCTGCCAAATATGTACCAGTGTGCAGTATCTAGAGCCATCTGTTTTGCATTTTCAGGTGTTGCCAAAATGCATCGTGAACCTGCCATGTCTATGATGTCTTCAAGGTCTTCAGGAACTTCACCACACAAAACCTATTAAATATTGTGATATACTTTAATACACAGTACTGTACGTATGTCATAAACAAACACACATACGTCTTATACTAACCCTCTGGAGATTTCCTCTCAATTTCAAATCTGGAACTTCGTCAATGGTCACTGTTGTCATCTCTGGTGATTCTGTGAGTGCCTGGAATAGAGTTCTGGACAAGAATCGAGGTGCAGGCCCTCCATGCACAAGAGACATTGCTATGATCATTCCGGCGTAGAAGAAGTCATCTTTTTCCATAGCTACAAATTAAACACAAAGGGTAGGGGGATAAGACAGTTAAAAGATTTCTTTAAAAAAAAAAAAAATTTTGTGTGAACTATTCTTTGAACAAATGTAAATCAATTATAAATTACTAGCAATTTATACATTTCATCAATGCTATGCATTTTTCATGCTACATTAAAATTGTAGTGCTGAATTGGTTTTTGTACAGAATGATTGTTCAGTTAATGAAAATCGCACGTGATACACCCTAGATTTACAGTATTCATGTCAAAACATCATTACTGTATATGCATCTCACCTGAACTGGAGTTAGTTAAAAATTTGCTGCCCTCTGGTCCCATAAACAGCCCACTATCATGCAGATAATCCAAAACGAGGGTAAAGAACTCCCGCTTTAATCCCCCTGTATCAACTGCTCCTTCTGCTATTCCAACATCATCCATGAACTTAACATCGATACGACAATGAGGTTTAAATGATTTCCGGCTAAGAGCCAACCTGGCACCCATCCAGATCTGAGATCTGCACACACTTATTATATAAGATGCAGGACTCCCATCATGGTTGTCAATTGCCTTCTCCAGTTTGTTAAGAACATTCTCAATGTTCCTGTAAGAAAACATTGAAGCACAAATAGACTTAGCTTACGTGCAAGCAAATGTTGCATACAGTTTTGTCTTTTTAAAAATTTGATGCAAAATAAACAGTAATATAAAATTAAAGGTTCAGTATGCAGTTTCTGTAGAACTGCAGCAGTTAGAAATATTTTCAACAGGCAAAGCATTCTGATCCCTCCCCCTCAGAGCCATATGTGGCTCTGCCCCCTTGTGGTCTGTTGAATTTCAAATTCAAGCTCTGTTTTTATTGGCTGATTCAAATTCAAGCTCTGTTTTTATTGGCTGGTTACAAACTCTGTTTTTATTGGCTGGAAAATGGCGGGTCACCTTTTCTTTTTAGAAATGCTTATTTACCACCTGGAGAAGCAAGGGGACAATATTTTTTTTTATTTTTTTTCAGAGATTACCTGGCTAACATCAGTCTGTCAGGAGGTAGTGACAGAGTGAAGAAATATGTTCATAAAAAAAGCTACATACTGCAGCTTTAAGGCACACTGAAAACTTTCACAAAAGTACTACAAGCGTCAAAATTATAAGACTGGGTATATGGACTGAAGTTAATTTCTCACTTCTTTGCCTTCACAAATCTGGTGAACTACGTGAATTTTTTCATTTTCTGTTACACAGGAAAATACATGTAGTCTGAGATAAGAGTGCATTGCTTAGAAAGCATACATATTAAATAGCAGTTCCAAAAAAACAGATCTGAAATTTTAAACCGGCCAGTATTTCATATGAATTGCCATAATTTATATGAAATCATTCTTTAAATCGAAAAAATACTTTCCAATACGCAACTAAATTATTATTAATTTCGAATTGTGCACTATGTTCTTACAGTTCATTTGACACTGGAGTGGCCTGGTCCTCACCCGCTGGCTCAAGGACATGGTGGTTTTGAGCCCTAAAAAAGAATTTATAATAAGAATAATCCTTTTCTTTTAAATGCAGTATAGATCCAACAAATATTCAGAGTATATCTAGACAGTTAATCTGAAATATTTAAAGACGCTAAGAGAAAAGTGTATGCTAATATTGAGGATTGTTACTTTGGCATAATTGCATTCAAATGTTTATGTTTAAGCCTGAATAATGTGTGTGCCAGTGTTTCAACTTGGACTTTGCGTTCATTGCCTTAATTTTTTCCACTAATAACATCACAGGCTTTGTTTAAATAGCAGAAGCCAAGTTGCAGATGTGAATAGGAAAGTTAAAGAAGCAACTACAACTTACAATATAGACTCTTCAAGTGCAGCTTCAGGTGTAAAAACCTCACTTTCTTCTTCACTTGTCTCTTCTGATAAGTCTACAAAGTCCTCCTCAGTCTCTGTTACATCTTCAATTTCATTCTCATTTTCATCTGTTAAGTCAATGCTTGACCTAAAAAGTAAAAGGGCATTCAGTGAAACTGCAATATATTTTTGGATTATGACAGAATATCCAATATTCCTCTTCCAAAAAACATTTTAAAATCATGTGTTTTTAACAGCACTTTCTAAAGAAATTAGACATACTTAAAATGGGATTACATTGAATACCACAAGTCTTACAACAGTACTATACACGAAGGGGATTATGATTCATATAATGAAAACCATAGTTTTTAAAGGCTCATTTTATGTGCATTTGACTTTAAAAACAAAATGGGATGAACATACATACCCCTCACATTCATTGAAGTGATTCTGCAGTTTATAAAGGGGGATGTCCTGATTGCAAGATTTGCACTTCTCCAGCACCATGTCCTTCAGTACAAAAGACATTGGTATTATTCACCTATACAATTTGTTTTATTAGACCATCTTTACCTTTTGATCATTTTTTTTAAAATATATGTTCCAAAGACTACTAATTACCAATGAACTAGCAATTTATTTGTACACTTGCACTTGTTTTGACCCTGCTGAGCAAACATTTTTAAGGACAAATCCGTTTTGAATGTAATTAACCATTAACACAGCAAATACCTCAATTTACCTACAAAAGATGTCTTACCATATTATTATTAGGTTTACGTTCCTCGATGTTGCCAAGCTTCTCTTGAAGTGGCACAATGTAGGCTAAGGCTTTATTCAGACCACTTTCCAGCCTCAAATACCTTACACTGTAACCTGAGGAGGGCATTGGTATGTCAACCAACACTCTGTTCCGCCCACAACGCATCAACTTGAAGCCCCCTGCATCAGTGAGTTGAGGGTATGCATTGATGAGACTTTCCACAAAATCTTGGTGTGTACCATTATTATTTGGGAAGGTCACTTTTTTTCTCCCCAAACCCATAGTCTGGAGAACACATCGCTCCTCAAGAGATGGTGACATATCTGACTCGGGATCAGAGAGACAGAAAAAGTCATGAGACCAAGGTGTCTCATATCGTCTCTTTAACCAGGGCTTTTTGGGACCCTTTTGCTTGGGATATGGTGGCCTAAATAAGACTGACAACCTGGACTGCACCATATCATGTCTTGATTGTCCAGGGTAAGATGGAGGTTGAATAGCAGCTATGTGAGGGCCTCTGACAGATGAGGAGCTTGGCAGAGAACTCAACATGTGAAGGGGATGGTCATTTTCAGGGACTGCAATGACTGTCTCTTTCCTTTCAGTGGTCACTGTACTCTCCGAGGTGTTTTTCTCCATCACTAAAGGAATGAGGCACTGAACAGCATCCTGTATCAAACTCGCTGCTCTCTTGCTGGCTTCTTCATATCTGAAATTAGACGTCACACAAACACACAACACAATTTGTACAGGGGTAGTTAAAGCTGGGGTATGTAACATTGTAATGTAGTCTGTAACTTTTCAAACAACATATTTTTAACATATTTATTCACTCGGTCACTATCTACTGACAAACTGTTTGTCACGCCCCAACCCACGCCCACGCCTGTCCCAGCGCCGCGGCTCGTTCTCATTCAAAGGATTGCAAAGCGATGCAGGACTGTTTTTTATGTGACACAAAATGTATTAAATATCCTTCTTTATCCCAGAGCTGGACTTTTATTTAGTTTTTTTGTCAAAAGTCAAGTGATCGCTTCATCCTTCACTGACAGGAATGAGGAAATGGATTTGTCACGACTCACGAGCGAATATCATGTCCAACGTTGCTTCGTGAACCTCTGCTGATTTCTTCTGGTTTTTGTGTTGCTGATGAGTGATTCATGGTTTTATTCTATTTTTTAAACAGTTATATTATCATATAAACACAGAACTTCGCAGCGCAGAGACAGGACATGTAGAGGAGGCGGAGCATTCCAGACATTCCAGACCTGCGCTGACAGACATGAGGAAATCACGAGCGAATTAAATCATGTCCAAACGTTGCTTCGTGAACCTCTGCTGATTTCTGCTGGATTTTGTGTTGTAGGACTAGCGCTCCATGGTTTTATTTTATTTTATTAGAAGGTTTTATTAACATAAACACAGAATATCGCAGCGGCTCTGAGCAGACAGCAGCAGGGGGCGGAGCAGATCCCAAGTTCAGCAGAGCACGGACTGTGGCATTCTGCTCCCTCCCCTCAGAGCCATATATGGCTCTGAGGGGAGGGAGCAGAATGCTTTTCTGCGCTGAAAATATTTCTAAGTCCCAGAGTGTTCAAGAAATCGCAGATCCTACCTTTAATTTTATCTGTTCAACTATTGCTCAAATTCTAAGTCACATCTGAAGGTGTTGTGCTGTCATCCTTAATTATGATTATTCTTTTGAAACAAACAGCTTAAAAATGTTTTTATTCGTTATGCATATAGTGTCTTCTTTCTCTTCCCTTTTGTCTTACTTCTTTATTCTATCTCACACTGTACTGTATTGAGCTGCATTAATGTGCTAATTTCCCCATTGTGGAATCAATATTTTATTTTTTATTTTATCCATCTTATCTTAAGTAATGTAAAAATTAAAAGGACAATGTCAGGAGTGTTGAGCACCTTTTAAATTTTTTCACATTTGATGTTAGTAAGAATTGGTGGGCTGACATCTGATGTTTTCTTCTTTTTTTCTACATTCTTTGAAAGAAAAGCTACAAAGCTCTTATTTAGAAAGCACTGCGCAAGTACCGTAATACTCGGTGTTTGCGCGCAATTTCGAAGTGGAGCCTGTCTTGAACAATCTCCAGCCACGTGTTTTACATTTAACTGTTCTTACTGTAAAATACTCCCTGATAAATACCGTTTATAAGAGTGACGACACCACATACATCTAATTATGGACAGATAGAAACTTACTACTAAAACTGTATAAATCTGTGCGCGTTAGCTGCGACGCTAAGCTAACGAAAATGAAACTTTTCCGACACATTGCCAACCTTACCATCCGCTGATTATTTGAGACATCCAATAAAACTTTGCTTTAAAGTTTTTTTTCCAACTTACCTTTGATTGTTGGCCATTTTCGAGTGGAGTATGACCATCAAATCACTTCACCACCCGAACTTATTCAACGGAAGTCCCGAGCTGCTGACCGCGGAACGAACTGTAAACGCTGTGCTAACACTTCCTGTTTCGGTAACCGAGCTTTTCAAAATAAGAGTCTCATACGTAACATTACGGACTTTCGCTTCACCAGAACCTATAATATTTTTCCTAGTGTTATGATCAAATGTTGCTCTTCTGAATGCCACACGGAGTTGGAGTTTAAGTAGTAATGAAGTAATGATGTGCTGGTAGCTGACTTTCAGTTCTTAATA